>JAHWXV010380124.1:0-13789 GCA_024586415.1 Phrixothrix hirtus | reverse complement strand
GTGTCTTTCTCAAGTTCGTTATGGATTTGGAACGCAATGCCTTTCGGCAATACGGTGAGTGTCTCGATAATCCTTGGCTAAACAATATAGAAATTTGTTGGTTTAATTCAAGAATAAAAAGGTACGGATTAACTATCTTAATGACCTCAAACGTTAGGTACGATTTAACAGAGCACTTTCACCCAGCAATCTTCGGGGTAAAGGTGGCCTGTATTAAAATATATTTATTTCGTTTATTAATAACGGAGTAACTTTAATATTTTAATTTTCAAATTTACAATAATGAAATTTACGTTAAGCGTCGAGAAATAATGCACCCTTCACAATATGAGGTGAATTAAGTCTCAAATATCTACAGCGAGTGCCTCGATCAAGAAAGGTGACCGAATAGGCTCTGTTCTAACAAGCTTTACGCGATGGTTTATATACTGAAACCGTTATCAAAATGTTTAAGGGAATTTAACTTTCTAGTCAAAATCTAGCTTCGTTGAAGATCTTAGCGGATAATTTATACAGAATTTCATATGTTTTTTATGCTAGTAAAACAGTAGTAATAATCCTTAATGTAACTATTTCTATACAAACGTATTAGTAAAAATAACATTGCAGCTTAGAATACTACGAATATCTAAATAAAAATTATACAGGTTAAAACGGATATTAATACAAACTAATTCAGAAATAAATACACTATGTACTAATTATAATAAAGCGGTAAAACTAATTAATGTGATATGAAATTTTCCATAAGTGTCTAAAAGTACAAAATGTAATCTAATCGCTTCGGAAGACGCTCTTACTTATACGAAGAGTTCAAATCCCTTGACCTAGGTTACGAGTGTTTTGTTGTCCTAGGTCAAGTACGTCGACCTTCGCGATAGTCAAAAACATATTTTATCTAAACAGACACGAATGCGGCGTTAATTAAAGAATAAAAAGGTAAATAAGCACGTCCCGGTAATTATATGTGAAATAATTAAGTAAAATATATATACAGGATGTTACCTTAATAGCGAATTAACAAAATGTTGTTTAATAATTAAAATATATACAATTAATGTGTTTATGCCTTAACTCAACATTACGTTTGCATTTTAATAATTGTTTAATCAATTGTTTGACTAAAGGTAAACGTGGTGAAGAGCGTAGACACATTACGGCGGTTACTTCTTTTCTGGGTTGGTAAAATTAGATTCACATTTCCTTTGATGAAGTTTCCAAGTTTATTATGAGAGGATAGTATATTTTAAACTTGATGGCGCCCAGTTTTACATACTCATTCTGTTTTTGTTTTTTTTTATTAAACAAACCGTTTAGTTGAGAGAAATTAGCTTTTCTTCTTCTCCATTTAGCGTGAATCCTTATACATATACAATTCTAATTTCGCTATTGTACATGAAAATATTGCCCTTGACGCTGAGATCGTCATTGACTACTGAACACAGAGTATTTTTTTCTATATTGAGTTGCAGGAATATGTTGCGGCCACTTTTACTTTTATTTAACGTGAACTTTACAGCGAACTGGGAGTGTTAAAAAGAATTTAATTTTAATGTTGTAATATTTAGAAAAGATAATCTACAATTTACTGAAACAAACAAAAGCATTAAAATCGATCATTAACTTTTCGTATTTGTACCCATTTCAACAGTCGGTCTATCAAACCGCTTCAGATAATATTTATGAATTATATTGCTAATTTAAAGAATTGTAATATTCTTTCAGGTTAAATTCTGTTGGATTGATTAATCATTCGAAGGTCGCTCTAGAATCTTTATAAAGTGCTTTTTATCTTTATTTGCACACACTGCACTATAGTATAGAAATTACTTGTTTTTGCTGTAGTCTTACCCGCACAAAACTTGATTATTATTTTGTAATTAAATTGAATTCATTATCAACTGCTTTTCTTATAAATACAGTTCATATTTTTATTTGCATTATTTGTACGAGTGTGTTTTTTCAACCTCCAATCGTGCAGGTAAACAGTCAATCGAGTGGTAGAAGGCGGATATATGCGCAGGACGATTGCGTATGTTACCCACTTCCATTTCTGACGTTATTACACCATTGTGAACTGAGTTGCACACATGTAAACATGTCTATTACGATTGACTCTCCCGAAAAAGTGGGACTTGCGTACTGTAATTCGGTTTCTTCATGCAGAAATAAATAGTGCGTCTAAAATTCATCAAAGAATGAGCCGAGCATATTTGAAAACTTTATGAGTGATGCTGTTGTACGTGAATGGCGTAGGAAATTTAAAGAAGGCCGAAGCAATTTTCACGAAACAGGGGACAAGGATGAAAGTCTGTCGCAACAAAGGACTTCCGCCTCTTCTTTGAACTAAAAAAATAGCTAGGACGGTAAGGGTTCGACGTTTATATCAACTCACCAGTGGCAACATTCTACAAGGAGGGAGGTTGCAAAGATTGTCTGCAAATATGACAAATGCCTCAAACTTCATAGTGATTATGTCGAATAATAATCACATTTGAACCTAACTTTTGGTAATAAATACATTTGGTTATTTACACTTGTCTTTGTTTTATAGATCAGAGGTAGAAAAAACCACCCTCTAATATTTGCCGAATACAATATTTGTAATATCTTATCATTTTCCTATAGCATTGATTAATTATTTTCTATATTAATTGTTTCAAGTAACATTCGCCGAATTATTCATTTTTATTTAATAAAAAATATCGAGATATCGTTAAAATTTCCAATTAATACAGGTTATGAGCATTACAAAATTTCAGTTGATACTTTAAACACATCCAAGAAAATGGCGTTGCACAAGGGACATTTTGTCAATTTAAGCTAATCTAAAAACCCATAAGATCGAAGCAAAGCGTAACGTACGAGGGTCATTCGGAAAGTAAAGAACGTTTTTTCTACAGAAATTATTATTGGATATAATGAAACAAACCTTTATTTTACATACAACTTGATACCTAAGCTACTTTCCTACATAGTCAACCTTTAAATTTAAGCACTTGTACCGTTTCACCAGCTTTTCTATGCCGTATGCATACTCAATTGCAGCCAGGTTGTTGAAGCACTGATTAACGGCTTCTTTAAGTTCATCATCACTTGCGTAGTGGTTTCCACCCAAGAAGTTTTTCAATTTGGGGAATAAGTGATAACACTTGGGGCTAAGTTCGGCCTATTTCCCACTAAAACCGCAGAAGCAAGGCCTGCGTCAATGCAGCTACATGTGGACGTACATTATCATAAAGAAAAATGATTCCCCTAGTCAGCATTCCGCGCCGTTTGTTTTGAATGGCGCGGCGGAGTCGGTGAAGTGTCTAACAGTAGGCCACTGCACTTATAGTCTCACCTCTAGGCAACACGCCGTATCCATAATCTTTCTGGCGCTTAAAATTTGTTTTATTTTTTCAGTTGCGTTGAGGATCGCGAATGATGCCATTCCATTGACTGACGTTCTGTTTCTGGAATGAAATGAGATATCCAAGTCTCATCACCAGCAACAATGTGATTTAAAGGTTCATCACCATCCTTGTCATAGCGACAAAGAAAGGGGAATGCTGATGCCATTCATTTGGTTTTGTGGGCGTCTGTCAAAATTCGGGGAACCCACCTGGCACGCACTTTGTTATGGTCCAGACCTTCCCTAGCAATTTCGTACAACACATCTTGAAATTTCGGAAAAGAATGTGTGTAGTCCACTAATTGTGAAACGCCGATCTGTTTGAATTTTTGTTTCAATCCTTGCTTTGAGTCCGTCAGTCACAACTGAGGACCGGCCCGAGCGTTCTTCATCATGAACATTCGTCCGTTCGCCATTAAACATCATGTACCATTTTCGAATTGACGCTTCGTTCATCACATTACCGTAAACCTCAATTGCCTGTCTATAAATTTCGATGGGTCGGACTTTTTGTGCGTTTAAAAAGCGGATAACACTGCGAACCTCACACTTGGCGGGATAGTTAATTTTGACACACATTTTAACATCGCACAGCTACGCAGTTATCTATCGTAACGGATGGCAGCTGCCGCCAGACTGAAGTGAAGAGTGCCATAGTCAGTGACCGGACGTCGGCCGTGGCGGGGGGATGCCGTTACTTGTCATAAAACAACGTTCTTTACTTTCTGATTGACTCTCGTAGTATTGTTTTAAATATTTAAACAAAACTCTGCAAAAATTGGTAAAAATGTTTACCATCTGCTTCAAGGTAACTTTGAACGCGTCTTTGCTTTTTGTTGAGTTGTAAATGGCATTTTTATACAAATTGTAAATTAATTAATAAATCAATTAATTGTTTAATCACTTTTAAATTCTATCAATAACCAAATTCCATTTTTTTATTTGCTTTCTGTCACTAGTTTGGCTGTGTCTTAAGTACCGTCCTAACATGATGTAAGTACAACCACAGCCTATGCTAATTGAAAATTTTAACTATCTTCTGGTAATAATTATCTTGCTTATCGATTGTTATCTCGTAGTTTTCAAATGTAAGTTTTTACAACAATACAATTGAAACAATTAACTGAGCATGACTGTTTTATCAAAAGGAGGTTGTAATGGTCTTTTATGCCAGTTCTAATTTTTAGTTCTAATTTAACCCTGTCGCACTTGAGTTTATTTGTGCCAGGAAAAAGAGATCAAACCTGACTCACTTGAGGAAGTGAAATGGGAGCATTTACTGCATTTTGATCCCGGGCGTGGCGCTACTGTTGCAAACAACCTTACAACATAACCTACAATTACTAATGTATATAAAACGCGATAACAAAATACTGTATTGCGCAGTTTTGAGTTGTAAAAGTCACGATTTAAGCCGCAAAATACCAAAAAAATAAAAATATTCATAAACTGTGTGAAAGTGTAATTAATAAAAAGAATTAGGAACAACACATAGTAGTGTAGTGTATTCAGCTCATTTCATAGAAAACGACTTTATTCATAAATGTTTTGTTCGGACAGAATATCACTTAAAAAGATCTGGTGTGAAACATCACACGACTTTCTTACGTACATAGATATACAAATATGCAAATGTTCACAAATAATTAAAATGTTATTTACGTTTATTTTGGTAATGATACAATTATGGGTAGGTGATCGTTACGATTAACGGTTACCCATCCAAGTGACTGGACACGCAAAACCCTGCTTAACTCCAGAGATATTTTCTAATAACTTTCTTCAACGCATTTTTTTTAGAAAAACTGGTAAATTCACGTAAAGGGACATTATATAGTACATTTAATAAATGTATAGCTGTTTTCGAGAAAATCGCAAAAAATTTAAAAATCGCAAGTGGAGCTTCCGGCAATTCGATTTTACCGAAATTGTTGACGTCTCATATGCAGAAGATAAAAAAGTTAAATATACAATTTCATTCATATATGATATCTAGTTCACAATTAATATTCTTAAGTACTTCAGGTTACTCGATCTTCGAAAAATTTGCCACGCCAAGCGTTTTCGAACAAACCACAATTCAAAATGGCATGCTAGCTTCACGCTTCGTTGAAAGCACTAACGAAAATTTGTATGCTAGTTGTTGGTGCTCCGTTAGTCTAATAAAAGTATGAAAACATGTGTTTTTCGTTCTGTGCTATAAAAGTTAATTTTTTGAATGAAGATCAATTATAAAAGTTCCAACTATTTTCACAGTCGTAGATAAGGATATTTGTGTGGTATAAATATTTTCAATAAGATAAGCATTTAGTCATATATTTAAAATAGGTTTAAAATAGACTAAATAAATAAACAATAAAAATAATTACACTTAAATGATGTACATTAACGGCCACCCATCCAATTACTAACCATACGCGGCCCTGGTTAACTCTTCATCTACCCCAATTACTCGATTCACGCAATTTTCCAGAGAAACTAATTTGTATGTATGAAAGGACGCCAAAGGCCTAAGAAACGTAGCAAATTTAAAGAAAATCATTATAACGTTTTCGAGAAAATCGCAAAAAACAAAAATAATATGAATAAAATGGCACTTCCGGTTATCTAATTTTAACGAAAATCTTGTTGTCGTATGCTATAAATATCAAAACTGAAAAGACGTATTTCCACTAAAAACTGGATATCGAAAATTCTATGATAAATATCTTAATTGGCTTAACTTTTATTAATAAACCCATATATCTATAAAAAAATAATGTATGGGGTGAGCGAAATTCGATGTCTTAGCTCTACTATAAGAAAATGAAAAACGATAGAAAATATCTGAACAGAAGTTCTTAAACGGGATTGAGTAAGGTCAATTTTAAGTCAAATTTGCATATTTTTCCATATTTGGAAACTGATGACGTCATCGGTTTTTTCTCAGAAACATATCTATATTTTGGCATATTTAAAAAGAGCTAAGTTTTCCGAACACATTTTGTAAATAAAATTTCTCTTTTTCCGTTAAAAAATTATAAGTAAATTTGTAAAAAAAAAGTATTATCTAAAATTCGCAATTGTCACGACTTAGACAAGTAGCCTTTGGAAAAAAATAACAAAGTCGCATCTGTTAATAATTAAACATTATTAATTATTATTATTAATTAGTATTAATTATTAATTAATTAAGAAACACAGAAAGAAATAAAGTATGTAGGCAATCACTACAAAAAATTTTCAATGCTAGCACCTCCTATTTCTTTACACTTACCCAATCTCCTCCTTAGTTTTCTCACTGAAGCCTTGCGTAACATTTCTCCAGATAGTTCGTCGCAAGCGTTTCTAATTTTTTCTTTTAAATGTTCCAAGTTAACAGATGGTATTTTGTAAACTTTATTTTTTAAAGTTCCCCACAGGAAGAAGTCTAGTGGCGTCAAGTCCGGTGATTTAGGCGCCCACTGTATCGGCCCATTTACACATATCCAATTTTCTGCATAAGTTTCATTTAAATATTGTTGGACAATTCTAGCTTTATGGGGTGGAGCTTCGTCATGCTGGAAATACATGTTTGCTCGCAACTGTAATGGCACATTTTCGAGAAGCACAGCAAGCTGTTTTTAAAGAAGTTGCAAATATCGCTCAGTATGTAAAATTATTTCGTAAAAATGTGAACTAGTCAAATGCCCGTTAATAATTCCACACCAAACATTAATTCCGTAGTGTCCTTGATTTTCGATCGGATTGACAAAATGTGGGTTTTCAGTAGCCCAAAAATGTTCGTTTTTTTTATTAGGCCTACCGTTACTAACAAAACGGCTTTCGTCTGTCCACAACACATGCTGAAAAAATCGATTGCCATTGATCTCTAGGTTTTCCATCACTTGGGCAACACAATTAATTCTTCGTTGTTTATGTTGATCTGACAAATGTTCTAAATTGTGAAGTTTATAATCGTGATTACCATTTTCTTTCAAAATTTTTCGTACCGAACTGTATCTTAAATTCAACTCACGACAGGCTTGCCAAATCGAGTTCCTTGGATGGTCTTCAAAATACTGCAAAACATGGGTAACAGTATTGCCAGAATTGACCCTTTTAACAATTTATTTTCCTTTTCGAGAAAAAAATGCCTCGTTATTTGCACGTAAATTTCGTTCCAATCTTGCAAATAGTTTTAAGCTTGGAATAACACGTTCAGGGTATCTCTGGGCATATAACTGAACTACTCTTCTAGAGTTCTTTTGAGATTCCCCATATATTAAAAACACGTCGACTTTTTCGTTGTGCGTAAACATTTTAAAAGTAAAACAACACTAAAACGATATTTGTGGATCATTAGCTTAATTATTGACAGGTACAATTTTTCTATTTGTTTCCAAAGGCAACTCGTTTAAATCATGACAACTGCGAATTTTAGATAATAACTTTTTTTACAAATTTGCTTATTATTTTTTAACGGAAAAAGATCGACAATTTTTTTATTAACAAAATTTGCTTAGAAAAATTAGCTCTTTTTAAATATGACAGACTATAGGTATGATCCGGGAAAAAAATTCGATGACGGCATTGCCTCAGTTTAAAAACGTGAAACAATATGAAAATTTGGCTTAAAATGGACCTTACTCAATTCTATTTAAGAACCTCTTGTCAGATGTTTTCTATCGTTTTTCTTTTTTTTCTAGTAGAGCTGAGACATCGAGTTTCGCTCACCCTGTACATAAAATCTGGTACAATGCCGTTTTCGAACTCATCCAAATTTTAAATTTAATTTTAAAATAGATGGATTTTTGATGGAAAACACTATTTCGGGTCTCGTAAGATCAAAAGTAGTGTTTTTAAAAATTATACAGTGCGTGTGGGTGTATATGTGTTTGTTGTAAAAATAATACAAAAACAAAAAGTCGTAGAAAATTGAACTTTAATATTTAAGCCTAGTGCCTGCACAAAGGACACATTATAATTTTTATCAAAATCGGTTAACCGGAAGTGCCACTATATGTATGTTATTTTTCGGTCTTTTGGGATTACCCTGAAAATTTCTGTTACGATTTTCCCTTACTAGATTTCTTAGGGCGTTAGTGTTCTCTGGTATGTGCTAACCGTTTCTCTGAGAAAATTTCCAGAATCGATTAGTAAGAGGACCTCCATAGTATGGTTAATAAGTTGAATGGATAACTGTTCAAAAGATCATTTCTGAAACATATTTGAATAAATAACATCCTAAAGCTTAAAATTAAATTTAAAGATAACTCAAGAAAATCAGGTGTTTTCCCACACAAGATTTTTAATAGATAGAAAACGCTCTCAAAGTCTTATTATAATTCCAAGACCACTCAATAGGTAATTTTGTATCTAAATCTACTTTCCTACATATACTTTTTCTAATGAGGCACTAAGAAGCACTAACGATTGAATGAAAAAAATTCGTTAGTGCTTTCAACGAAGCGTGAAGTTAGCACACCATTTTGAATTGTCGTTTTTTCAAAAACGCTTGGTGTGGTAAATTTTTTTAATGAGGTACTAAGAAGCACTGACGTGGCACTAACGATTGGCTGAAAAAATTTCGTTAGTGCTTTCAACGAAGCGTGAAGTTAGCACACCATTTTGAATTGTCGTTTTTTCAAAAACGCTTGGTGTGGTAAATTTTTTTAATGAGGCACTAAGAAGCACTGACGTGCACTAACGATTGGCTGAAAAAATTTCGTTAGTGCTTTCAACGAAGCGTGAAGTTAGCACGCCATTTTGAATTGTCGTTTTTTCGAAACCGTTTGGTGTGGCAAATTTTTTTAATGAGGCATTAAGAAGCACTAACGAAGCACTAATGATTGGCTGAAAAATTTTCGTTAATGCCTCTGGTAGGCGTGCTAACTTCACGGACCCATAATACAGTGGCTAAAAATACGTATCAGGCTCTTTCCTAAAATAGATTTGAGCTACGTATTGAAAAGTTGCGCACATTTTCAAACAGAGAAGAATGTTGGAAAATAGTGTGTGATGGAATAAGATTTAATTAAATATCGTACAAAATCTCTTTTGGATATTTTGTCATTTAAAGGAACTTTATACTAATATAACTTATGGTACATGCCTCGTATTTCAACTTATTGGCTAATATACTTACTTAAACGGATCAAACACCCAATGCCTTCCTAAATTGGTCATAGCATAACCTCCAAGCCATTCCATATCAATTTTTTTCAAACCAGCCATAAAGTAAAGAATAAAAAACTGATATCTTAAAATAAAATAATTCCAGAATGGAACTGATGAACTACGTACTTTATCATCGATTAAGGCATCTACAGAACTAGAAATTTAAATTATCATTAAAATATATTAAAATATTTGGATAATATTTACAAGAAACTATTAGCAGATGATCCTAATAATAATATAGATACCAATCCAAAAAGATAACTGTGATTATTCCAATATGTCTTATCTAATAATATTAAATACCAATAAAGTATACAATAAAGAAGTGTACTATACTTAAATTTATAGCCCAACGTTATTCCCAAAGCTCCTAGAAAATGTATAACATTAATTATATTTTTCATTTTAAAAAGTAATAATGACTACCTAACCACAGTAGTGCATATATTATTCCCATAATAAGTATATCTGGAGGTCGCATTTGTGAAAATAAGGGATAATGACAGTCTCTAAAATCTCCCCATCTGTTCAATATGTGTAATCCATTTCGTTCAAATAGCACATCGATCATCATTAGAAGACCTAAATAATATTTAATGTTTAAATCATATTTTTTATTAATTGAAAGTTAAAATTAATATGAAAAATAGATACAGTATTAGATCTGTAGCTACCAATGAGTTTTTTGGAAATATTATACAGGGTGTTTCAAAAATAACCATTTTCCTTTCTCACATTAACTTAGGTTAAATACAATACAATACATTTGGTTAAATACAATTTCCATCATGTTTAAACATTTTATAGTTTTAATAAGTAATTCCAACTTATTGCGAACCTGTATTTGAAAGTGTTTGTTGGCTTGATTGTTGATCCTTATCTGAACTTACATTTAACAAAATTTAATGTAGGTAATGTTGGGTTACTGAAATAAACTTTTTAAAATATTCCCTTGCTAGGCTAATCACTCACTATATTCACCTATAACTCACAAATCTTTTACACTAAGAATTATATCAATAATTGACCCTTAGACATGAGATTTCCTTTATTTTAATACTTTTAAAGAACATCGCGCTCAGGAAAACTCAAAGATACTGTTTATACAGTGATATAAAACCACGAACGATCCAAGATTGAAAACAATAAAAATTTAACATGAACCAGTTCGGAATTTTGTAATTAATCAAAAGTAAAAGATATTGTTCGCTTTATTTTCGTCTTAAAAAGAATCCAAAAATCAGAAACTTAATTAATCACATTATAACAGATGTTCAATTCGAAGAAAACTGCTAAAAAGTATCACAAGCTCGATATAAAATAAAGTATGTGACGACTTATCGAGTATTCAACCACGACTGGCAAAGTTACAGTGAAGCGAGGCGTGGTTCATTGGTAGTTTCGAGGCTGAACACTATAGGATTACGTCAAAATTGGAAATTATAGGCGCCACTGTTCTCTACTCTAATACTGCAGAACAGGGTTAGTTTACGGAAACACCCTGTATACCAAATTGTTCGGGACCTGCCTTTAGAACGGAGACAGGCACTTCTACGGTAATGCAGATTGGGGATATAATTACAGCTGAAAAAAGCACATTCAGCGGAAAGTGCTAATTATTTTGACTTTCCCTGCATATTATGGAGTCGCATTTAACTATTCGAATAAGGGAAAGATCCCTATCACTATTTAGAATTAGAGATTCGTCTTCAAAGGGGACAGAAAATGGTGTACTCTGTATATGTAAGAGGAATTATTTAGGAATGATTGAAAACTATTTACCTAGTCAAAACGTGAGAGTCGTCCCAGCTAAATCTGAGAATATCCTCAATTTTACATTAATGAAAACAAACAGGTGTTCAATGTGGCCACCAGCAGTCTTAAGTAAACCGAATGCAAGCTTGAATAATTGAAGTTCCACTCGAAACAAATGGCTGTTGTGAATTTTAAATAACTATTAGATTGAGCACTAGTATTTTTGGTGCACACATACTGTTACTAAATTGGAATGAAACAAACATTGCACTATACACGTTTATAGATTCAAAATAGCATTTCACAACAAACACATTTACAAATAAATCAGTAATTCATAAATAAGTCGGAAATCTGGTTAAAATAACCTTAATCTAAACATTAATAAACATTAGTTGACGAAAGAAGTCCGCAGTTATGAAATACAGATGATGCTACCCCAATCTGGGTACAAATAATTATATGAAAAAAACGGGCTGAACTTTTACGTTAACAACATTACAAAAATCGTAACACTTTGAATACTCAAAGCGCTTTGTGTTGAGGTATATAGTAAACAACGTTACGAAAAAATTTACAGATTGTATTCTCTTATAATAACGAATGCGAATTTTCTATAATATCTTAAAATTGAAACGTTAAGTTGACAGTCTCTTGAAATATTCTTTAGTCCATTTATTTTGCGAGTCTTAATTCAGCAATAAGTTGTCTCAATACATCGTGCATTAATTTTACGCTTTTACTGATAAGATACAGTCTCCGAGTATTTTAAAACCACCGAACTGATCGATGACCAACAAAATGATTGAAAATAAAGGTGAGAACATTCACTTATACAATCACGGGACGGTGGGTGTCACCTATTAGCCAAAATTCTTTGATGCTTCAAAGCGGGTGTGAACTACATGTAGAAAATTACCCTAACCTCCGTCGACTCTTTAATCCAAATAACCCGGAAATCCAATTCCGGCATCCAACGCCTAAAGAAGATTACTATAATATTTCGATGGATACAATACAAAAGGTCGCTAAAATAAAGATAACACTCCTGCTAAAATAAACTAACTAATTCTGCAGTTTGCACTTCTCTATACCTTTTTCGGAGATTATCCGATATACTTAACAATCAGGACAACCGACTGTTTTTAAAACTTAAGATAGACTACCTGTTTATTTGTTTCTCCTAGGGGCCCCGGCGTTTTTAATTGCCTAAGCGGCATCGTTCGTATTACGATCCCGCGTATATTTATTACATACGTGTTATGATTATAGAATCCTAGATTCCTTGTGATGAAAATACTGCATTGTTCAAGTTTTCTTTGCTTAATTTTCTCGGCTACTTTTCTGACTAGAATGACATGATTTAAGATATTTTCCAACAAAGCCGGCTTATTTAAAGAAGCGGGAAATTTAAATGATATTTAATTAGTTAAAAATTATTTACAAAAGAATGGATTTACTTACCTAAATTTATTCTTTAGCAATGGATATATTTGGTAGAAAATTTAAGGCAACGTCAGCTTTTATAAGTTACTATACGAGGTTAATTGAATTAATTCGATACACTGATTTTATTTATTCTTGAATATTTAAATATTAGATGATTAAATGAACATACCCTTACCCTATTGAAGACTTATTTTATTATTTATATACACGGTAATGCGAAAACAACAATGGAAAGTAATTCTATATATTCAGTGGTGCAAAAATAACAGCATGCGCTAACAATGGTAATAAAAAACCTGTTGAAGATACTTTTACATTTAGTGAATTATTAAGAGCTACCGCAGTGTCGAGTAATTGAAAAACAAAGACAGACATGAATTCATAAATTGCAACATTGCCTGCGAGAAATAACGATTATTTAATATAAATAAATTTTTATAAAGCTAAGTTGTTCGCGCTAATAATTAAATGTATTTATAAGAGATTATAACTTATGTAGCTATATTAATTTAGTTTATAAGTAGAAACTCATACTGATTGAGGTTAAGGGCCATTTGCACCAATATTATTTAAGTATAAGTTTGATTAAGTATTACATACATTTCATATTTGTTGCAACTGCTTCTGTGACAATTAAGAAATTTTTAATTTAAAAAAACAAATAGAATTCTTTAAACATGTTACAAACGTAGCACCCAAGTTGCAAGCAACTACAGTTATACATGTGATGCATTTCACCTTTTGTGACAAGTCGATACTTGGACGCCATTTAAATTGACCAAAATAATGAAATATCGATTTTTAAAGGATGCCACTCACGTGCTATAGATTTAGATTTATTCAGTTAGAAATAAATTAACGAGCCCGAGAAACAGTTTAAATAACGTACATTTACAAGTTTTACGTATTTAAATTTTGCTGATATTATTTACTGTTTAACTTAATTACTAACATAATTAAAACAATTTTTGGTTTAAACTGTGTAACTTTAATAAAAATTAAACGTTTCGAAAACTATTTGCTTTCTTTTTCAATAAAATTGACAACTTA
>JAHWXV010380114.1:0-10289 GCA_024586415.1 Phrixothrix hirtus | reverse complement strand
ATAAAGTTTAGGTAGCGAATCTGTTACAAACAAAAATAAGATTTGTTAGCGAAGTAAAACGTATACGATTGTTAAAACCATTAAAAGTGCGGGAAAAGCCGAAGAATTAAAATTAAATATAACAATTACCGACACAATAAGTTCAAAAATAATACAATTTTCAAAATTCTTGTTAACTTTTAGATAGACATCGAGCATCAAAATTTAAAACCTTTGGGTCAAAAATAAATATTTAAACTTCAATTTAAATTTTCAATAAGGTTATAGCAATCGATATAACGTTATTTATAGGAACAACAAACGCGGGAATTCAAAGCAAATATAAAAAAATTTATACTTCTTTAATAAAATTCAAACTTCAAAATATTTATAGCAATATGTAATTGTAAATAAAAATTACGGGATGCTATCATAATAATATCGGCACTTTCTATACCTTTGTGCTCGGAGTGTAACGGGTATATACCTATCCATATTACGGGGTAATCGCGCTTTTAAAGAACAAGGGTTGATTATTTACTTTAAACAATTATACACTTTGTTTACAACAAAATAGTTTAACATTCGGAATTGAGAGAAATATTAATGTAAGACCTAGATAAATATAAATAAGGGAACGTACGATTGATAATGATATCTTACTGACCACAACACTATGCCACAAAAGAAAATAAACCTATTTAATCGACGTCTTGAATGAAATACTACGAAAAGCAAATCTTCCTTTAGCTGTCTTTAAAAGGATACCCATTATATTAGACTCACCTTGAACACATAAAAAGTTCTGTGGTTACCCATCCAAGTACTTAGCGCGACTAAACTTGTTTAACTTTGGTGATCGATGTAAAAGTAGTAAGAGCAGCTTTTTACGTTTTTTGAAAGATGTTTACTGTTTGTTTGTTTGTTATGTGACTGAGCCTTTGGCATGCAGAAATCCCTTGGTTCTCTAGACTTCAAATACTACAGTTATTTCGCCTTGGCTATCAAAATTTTGGTGAATCTGGTGAAGTAACACTCCCAGTAGGGACTTTCCACGTGCCAAGCATCATATTGATACGGAACCTACGATTATACTTTCTTACTTGAGAAGAGCGCTTGTTTTTCAATTTTTCTTCGGTGTAAAATATGCCGACCTTGATTAGGTTTGAACCTGCGTCGCTTAAGCATAGAGACAAAGAGGGTTACCACCACACCAAATGAAGCAGATGAAAATAATTTATTATTAAAGATTATGGTGGCCCCGATCCAAGTACTTATCGCAACCAACTTAGGTTAAGTTTTACGATCGCTGTAAATGTAATAAAAGCATAATTTTTGTAGGAAAGTTATTATTTAAAAAAGTACCGCACCTAACCGTGTCTAGCTTTTGTTTTGTGATCGTTTTAAAATTAAGTTGTGAATGAAAGATTAAAATTTTTCTCAAGAGAATGGTGCGAAAATTTGAAAATTTCGCACTGGCAAGAAGCCCGTGTAATGTCAGGAGTATAAATAAGTGAACATTTATAAGGCTTCTCACCAAAATGAAATATAACCTAACTAAATAGGTAAAAAGTATGACAGTTTGTATTTTCAATCAGCGTGTAGCAGCAACCGTAGACCGCTTTTGCCCTATGGGGCTCATCAGTGTGGGGTCGCTTAAAAACCAAAATCGCTTACTGGCTAATGTGGATTATAAAATATGCAGGATCCAATCACTAATTTTGTGCTTGCAACTTCGCTGTAACGTCTAAATTAAATTATGTAAAAACATTAGCATATTTAGAGAACATAAATATTTAGCAATAGTGGAAACGAATTAGATAATTGAATTGAATTCATTAACTGATGATTGTCTATGAAAAATTTAACACGAGTACACACTAATAAGGCACATAATGGTTATTTGTCTCTAAAGCTATAATAATTGTGCGGCGATATTATAGATGGCCATGCATGCTTTGTTTATAGGAAAAATCAGGTATAAATCTATCTATTAGACACACTTGATGCCTTAAATACTCAGTACCATTAGATAACTGTCTTAAATATTATGTATCCCATAGGATACACCGTAAAATTATGGACTAAAGCAACTTTTTGCATTTGGTGTATGTAAATACGTTAAATAAATAGCATTTTTCAGGAAAAGCACATACAAAATATCATTTAACGTATAGACGTTGAATCTATTTATTATTGGCTAAAATTACTAACAAATGATCAAATTTGTTGAAAACAATGTAATTCTGTGACGTTTTACAAAAAGTCTTGGAAATTAAACAAAATTAGAAATACAAAAGTGTACCATAAACGATGAACTTTACGGGCTGTGGTCTGCCAGGATTGCATATCTTTGTCAACTTCGTCCTGAATGATTAGTCTTGAGTTGAATTTATTTTAGCGCCAACAAGCGGTTTTCCGGCTTGGAATTTTAAATTTTCCTGACAGACACTTCAACAATTCTTCTACACCTTCAGCAAAGGAGAATGCAGTTGATGTAGCATCTACAACGATGTGACCGACTATAAGAATGTCACTTCTCTTCTTGGACATTGCGTTCCACTTTTTCACAATTTCTGCGACCTGCGTAGAACACGCCCCTGTTTTCGGTTTAGGGTACCGTGGGCACCATCGGCAACTTGCAGTGTGAGACCCACCGCAATTGATATTCGCTTCTGAAGTAGTTTTAGGCTTTAGGTATTCGCCTGAGAGATGTCCGTTTCCACATTTGATATACACGGTGTCCGCGTGACTTGTCACCAATGACATTGTGCTTTGTCGCGTTTCCTACGCGGCGATTCGATGCTGACCTCCATGTGCAGCACTGTTTTAATTATGAAAATGTTCTTGCCACCTGCGACGCGATCGAATTCCGTTTAGTGTAACAACATTAGTGTGGCATTGGGGACCCTTCGCATCTGACGAACTGATAATGCAAGAAGCTTCTGGTTTCTCAAATCTGCTGACGATTTGCGTAAGCCTTTGATTACGACCTAAAACGATTTATCGCGAGGGAAACTAAACGGATGGAACGGAAATCGTCCCTCCGTGAAGAGTTTTCTGATCTTTTCATGGTCTTCGTGCCCTCGAGACTGATATACTGCTAGTTTGAAGTATACCAACGACCTCAGACTACTTCTCCTTAGTTCGGAGAATAATAGGCGGTATTTAGGCTTTGGCCTCCGTTAATGGAACATACGTGGTCAGAACTGTTTTGGTCGAGACCTCGAAGGTGTTTGATGTGTTGGATGTTTTTACTGACCTTGTCAGTCTGTTTTTACGCTTCCCTTCGGTAAAGCCGTCATATTTGTTGTATCCTTTCCCTCCGTATTCCATTTCTACGTTTACTGGCTTCTTCGTGACGGCGTGCCAATCGAAGTTCGGTGTGTATTCTGGTGAAGATATTGCGTTGAAATATTCCGGGTTTTAGTAGTTATTGGCGTCGTTCACAACTCGACGACGATGATTCAACCCGTAAAAGTCTATGGAATGAGTTCACATTCTCGATCACCCGCGTGCACCGTCCGAGACAAAGTCAATTCGCAAGAGAGATACGATAATCGACCCACCACTGTAAACAGAATGGGCCTAAGCTGTAGTATCAAAAAGTACTCAGGAGCATACAAAGAAATACGTATGTACTCCATGGAAGCTCGATGGAAGCTCGATGCGCACTCTTATTAAAAGCGTATTCCAGGGAAATCAACTTAAAAAGCCGTAGTAGACCCGCTACCTCACAGCTTTAGTATCCTGTTAACTGTTGAGTTTATAAACTGTAATTGATTTACTATAAATATCTGGATGTTTACCTTCGTCGTCAAATAAATTGCATTTTTAATTAATTAAAAATGTCGACGAGTGTTATAGGTATATTCCGAATACTGTCAACAAGGGTTACATGATGAAAAACTTTCTGTTTGGTGTAGTAATATATTTCATAACTAGTTCGTAATTTTTTCCATAAGCGATGAGCTACACTGAGAATATTTTAGAATATTGTATAATTAGGTGATGCAGATTTGCAGAATTTTAAAACTCAAAATATCCTTTTTATGCAAGATGGAACTGAAACTACTTATCACCACTTTGTAAACGAAATTTTCGTCGTAATGTCAAGGTTAGCAATCATGGAAGGATAGGGCTAAGACAAAATAATTTTACATTAAGTAAGTGATTTTAATCTCAGACAATGTGAAAGCAAAGCTTAAATATGGTTTTTGAAACGCACGAATACCAAAATATATTGAAATAGTGCGTAATACCATACAAAAAAGTTCGCAACGTTAAACAAAAAAATGTTGTGCTAGTTAAGAAATCTTCATGACGATCTATATTATAAAATTTAGGTCCCCCAGAAGTTAAATGAGGAAGATAAAATTAGCGTAAAACATTCTGCAGACATTTTAACAATTTTGGAGAATAATGGCAGACGAACCTTACTTTTATTTAAATGATTTCGTAAATAAGCAAAACAATTAATATTTCTTGGTAAAAAATCAACAAGAGTTTCATAAAAAAACACTTTATGCTTTGAAAACTATAGCATGGTATGGTGTTGACATTTGGGATTATTTGACCTTATTTTTAAAAAATAATAATTAAACAGTTATGATTGATTTAAATCATTGTTTACCTGTTGAAGTATTTCTTGAGGGCTACACTTCAAAGACTGGGACAAGATAATGCCTGGTTTCAGCAAAACGGTGCGACTGCTGATATATCAAGACGCAATTCAAATGCTTTAATGGAAAAATTTAGAAACAAATTAATATCGGAATATGGAGACATAAATTGGCTGCTAACATCGTCAGATTTATTGACACCAAGGCAGGATATAACTGACCGCATGCAATACGGGAATTTAAAGAAAATGTCTCGGGAAATTCAAGCCGTAAGTGAAGAAATTTTAATGAAAGTTGTGCACAGTTGTAAAAATCGTTTCATAATGTGTTTAACAGACAGCGACATTAATTTGGTAGAAATTACTTTAAGTATAATTATTAAAGTGTTTTTATTTTATCGTTTAGTTTTAAATTGATAACAAAATAAATTTCTTTATTACTAAAGTAAATGTTTTGAATGCACATATTCTTAAATTGAATTTCACGTGCTAATGCTTGTGTTTATTTAAAACATTTATGATGCATAAATTTAATGATATAGTAATCCATGGTTATTACCATTTTGAATGAGCTGTGACGACGTTTAAGTCTTGAAAATCATCACTAATGGCAGTCTTAAAATATACTCATTATGAAAATAATAAAACTTGAGACACTTCAAAAACGAAATTATTTGCAGTTTTTAATGTGGCATAAAAGTAAGTTTTATAACATAAGCCTAATAGTAATATAATAGTAAACTATTGTGTCTAATACTAATATTAAATTTCGAATTTAATTATTGCTTAACGATATTGTTTCCTTTTCGCTTTTTTAACGTTTAAATTTATTAAACTCAACTATATACATTGTATATACAATTTTTAGATCTATATCTTTAAAGGATTGATCAGTTATTAAGGAAAACTATAAAGTTGGTATTAAGTACAAAAGTGCAGTACAAAATAGGAGCTCAATATTAGGTCTAAAGAAAACGTTTAGACCACAAATACGACATCATAAATCATAAAACTCTACTTATTATTTTTATAAGCAAATCATAATAAAAAAAAAACTGGTGAAAATTCCGTGATGCTTACACGTTGCAGGTTTGTTTGTCCTTTAAATCTACATTATTTTTATTTTCTTCTGCACTCGACCAGTACGAATAAGAAGTTAATTTTGCAACTCTTGAATACGTAATATAAAAACATTATTTATATTCAAGGATGCATGTAAAAGTTTTAAAAAGGCAAATAATTTTTTCTTAAATTAACGGTAGTTAATTACACTATTTGCGACGATCTATGATAAAATAAACGTAGACTAAAGTTAATACATTATCGTCCTTAAGAATTTAAATATTCTAAGAACCATTTTAAATTCTTAATTTAATTTTAGCAAACGCATTTTTTTAAATCAATTTGTTTAACTTTATGTGAATAAATATCCATAAAAATGAGTAAATATATTAAAGGAGAAATATTAAAACCACCAATACAACAAATATACTACTTAAATTTTTCCCCAGTTTCAAATAGACCTAATTTAGGATATTTTATACATTTATAAATGCTCCTAATTGGTCAAGCCCCATATTTAAAATTTAAAAAAATTAATTTTTTGGAAGGTTTTTAAAGTACTTTTTAAATGACATTCTGACTGGAAGGGTTAAGGGCACTATTTAATGTCGTATGCGTGGCGGTAGACATCCTGAATTTATGGTTTGCAGATCCTAGTTATACATATGTACATATAGTTGAAAAACATTTTCTACTTCCTGTTAGTTATCAAATGTTTTCTTAGTTTTATAAAGATCGCAAATTTTAGTGTTTTAAACAATTTTCTTATTTATCAATTGTCTATTCTTGGAAACACAAAATTTGATAAAGCACTTGTAATTTTACGATAAAGCTAATATAAAACAAATAAATTTGTATTAGCAAATTTATCGGTTTTGTGACACTGATCTTCAAACCACAAGTCACGACTCTTGCATACGAACGTAAGTAAATTTCTATTGTTTATTAGATAATAATAATTTGACATTCGAAGAAGGCGAAGTTTCCTTTATATTTTCAGGTTTTAAGCTTTTCTAAATATGATCACTTCTAAGTTATATTCCTATATTTTATAAAGTCCAATAACCTTTGCAAATATTACATAATACCTGTAGAGTATATTAATTTATTACCAAAGATTTAGTCAGACACGACCTTTAGGCTAAATATATGCGAGGCTTGCAATGTAGCTGTACCATTATAGCTTAATTTATTAATTATAATGAATTTTCTTTATTTGAATTTAGCTATTCGCTTTTTTAATAGTTCAAAATCATAATGTATGATGTTATTGTTTATATGATGCGAATTAAATATTATTCCATCACATTTATAGTAAAATAAATTAAATGTAAAATACTTTATTTATATGCGGAAGTATAGGTAGACGTTTAAAGTATAGAAATACAAAAATCTTCTTTATGGATTTATTGTTTAAATTCGGTAACTTCTAGAAATGAAATTTTCTTTATAATATAAAATCCTAAACAATGCATAAAAGTTGACACAAAATTTTTCCAAAATTCCGGGAATGACCCTGTAGCACTGGAGTTTGCACTTAAAGTAAAGCAGCTTATATTAACTCATAATTTTAAGAATAGATGGCGGTGAAATGAAGATGCAGCAGTTAGTTTCTGCGCATGTAAGTTACGTGCAAATTCTGTTTGTCAGTCGTCAAGGAGCAAACAGTGAATATGTTTCAAGTTAGACAAAAGCGCAACAGCAATGTATGAAATGTTAAAAACAGTGTACGGCAATAAGACCATAAGTCGTACTAGTGTGTTTGAATGATATAAACACTTTAAATATGGATGTGAGGATGTTCAAGACGTTGCTAGACCCAGACGTCCCTCAATCTCCCGAAATGCAGATTCAATAGTAAAAGTTCATGAAATTATGGCAAAATATTGACGAATGATTCTCCGGATGATGGTGGCAAATGAAAGGTCTATGCCAAGTTTGTGCCCTGTAGTTTTACAGATGAGCAAAAGAGAAGATTGTGAAGTTGTTTCTGATGAAACACGGCGTTATTGAGATTAAACACCTACCCTATTCTCCCTACTTGGCACCTGCAAATTCTTTTTATTTCCTAAAGTGAAAACCGTTTTCAAAGGGAATCGAACTTAAAACAGTTTCTTCGGACGCCTTCGCTAACAGTTTTCAACAAGGTGGTAATAAGTGTATTAATTTAAATATAAAACAGTTATCATGCTAGTTAAATTGTGTTACTTTTCATTATACAAACCCGGGAATTAAGTTAATAAACCTGTATATAAGTACACTTTTATAGCTGTTTTCAGTTTTTTAATTGGTTAGATTTTTAAATCGCTTCATTTTATCAGCTCATTATACATTTGCTTTATGAGCAATTACTTTTTTAAAAACACATCTCTTAAGTAAAAATTAGAAGGCCACGAAAGCTCAATCTTTGCTTTTAGTGAAAACCGCATGCGATTTTGATAAATAAATGCAAGAACTAAATAAACTCTTAAATTATTAATAGGTTCAAACAAGAAATTTCTCAAGAATAAATACAGAAATAAATTCTTTGAATTCATTATTTTACACTTCAAAATAGAATGTTTACATTTAGGTCGTATTGTTAAAATACTCAAGGCTAAATTAACGTCAGAATACTTTAAACTGCCTGACCATTTTAATAGCATTTGTATTGTTAAATGTTTATATATATTGCAAGTGCATTGCGTGAATAACTGTAGACTCATTAAAAAATAATTTGTTACTAATTAAGCTGTATCACATCTTGGGATTACGGCTAAAATAGGCTAACAAGGGAAGTCTTTCAGTTGCCAGACGCCGATTTTAATTTTCTGGTACGTTATAGCTCACCAAAAAACAAGTGACATGCATTTTTGAGTGCTTAACAAATGGTTTTAAGGGGTAAAATTGGCCACTAAAGTTGGACCTGTATTAAACCATATTGGCGGTAGTCCGATTCGAATGAAACAAACGCTAAAATATTCAACTGCATTTGAAACGGACACATTTGTTTTCAATGCCCGTATCTTATTTTAAGGTCGAGAACTACCTTTAAGAAAAATTGAAGCTGACATATACACCCTCTAAAATAATGTAACTTATGTAAAAAAATATGTTATAAACATGGCTAAAATTCAGTTTAAATGTTTTGCAGTATTCTAAATAGGATTTCTACCCATTAACCTTCCTAAGGAATTAAATCGTGTTTAATTGATTACTTTTATGAATAGTTTTACCTTTAGCGTGGAATATATTTCAGTGAGGTTAAGCGTAGGTATCATTACGTCCCATATATTTATAGCCGTTTGTGAAGGGGACAGTCTGCTCCTTCATACAAGAAGTAACAAATAAAAATTTATGAGTTAGAAAATAAAGTCTTAATAAACATGATCTTAAAAATTAGTACCTTTCAAGATATACTTAAAATAGAGGGTTGAAATGATATTTGCGCAGTAACTGGTTTTTCGCTACTTGATGAGGGTTAGTACCAAATTAGTATCGATAAAAGTTGTAGAGACTAAATTTATTATACGTCTGGTGATTGCCCCGCAAGGTTTTTGTAAATATTGGTTTGTGTTTGTTTATTCAAAGGACATTTGAAATACAAAGAATTATAAATATTTTATTTTTCTAACGTAATAATATTGCTTATGTATGTATATGGCAATGGGCCATTAATTACACTAATAATGCATAAAATATTGTAACGAAACTAATTAATTGTTTTACAATGTTTATTTAAATTCACTAAAAATTACAAATAACTATATACACTAATTTATTTAAATATTTATTTCACTATCCACTAACATCAAACATTTATATTTTTGTTTATGTATATTTATATTTATATCAATAATGCACAGTACAAGATTCTAACAAAAACTAACTAAGAGAATTCAATTTACTGTTTATATAGAAAAGATAAATGCTAGAAGGTGATGGATTAATCTAGAATAAGAAATTAGTCACAACAATTATAACGTTTGCTTCGGTTATAGATATTTAGCTGCTATGCCTTTCGACTATGCTACAGTCAGAGATTTAGTCGCAGGTTAGCGATTTGCTTATGAAGAGGCTTTATTACTTTTTGTGGCTTTATGATTGTGCACATATTCTGAACGTACTTGTATATTTACATGTTATATTTATATTTTATATTTATATCATCAACCTTTATGTCATAATTCAATTAAATTCACATTACGTTTTAAAATCATATATTTAATATGTATGTTCAACGATCGTATATTTACAAATCTCTATTCTACATTACTTTATGATCTAAATTCTACTCATGCATTTTATTTACATTCTATCTACATACATTCTATAACAATATTTGCAGAAGGTTAGCTATGTTTTATGCGTTTCGCATTAAAAAGACAGTTTATTTATAGTGCAAGTGCACGCTTTTAAGGATCAAGGTGAGTTAATTAATATGGATGGGAATTTCATTTAAGACTGATAACGTCCTTGCCTTAAATGTTGTTGTGGGGGATTTAAATTGTTCGTCCTAAAGCTGGATCGTCCTCGTTTTACGATGAATAATGGCCTGGTAGTTTGCAATAAACTGCTTAAAGCTGTTTTTGTGAGGGATATATATATATATATATATATATATATATATATATATATATATATATAT
>JAHWXV010380107.1:0-18851 GCA_024586415.1 Phrixothrix hirtus | reverse complement strand
TGTGTGTGTGTGTGTGTGTGTGTGTGTGTGTGTGTGTGTATGTATGTGTGTGTGTCTGTGTGTGTGTGTAGATGCGTGTGTGCCTTAGTGCGTGCGTGTATGCGTGTATGCGTGTGTGCCTGCTTGCGTATGGGTATAGGTGTCGATGTGGATGTGGATGTGGATGTGGATTTTTGCATGCACGTTCAATTATCTTCATCGACTATTTTGCGCCACCAAACAATTGCACAATATTTTGTTATACCCTTGTTTACTTCAATAGTAATATTTTAAAAGTAATCAGTGATCTATATGTATTACTTATCTAAATTGTTTTAATAGTGTCACACGCTAATTTTGAAAGATTAATCGCTATTATGTATACAGGGTGATTTTAATATGAGGTAGTACTAGATGAAGAAAAATAAAATGTTTTATAAAATTCCTTGCCGTTTTCAAAATAAAACGCCGTTAACGAAACAATAATGGCCTGCTAGAGAACTCCATCAGTAACGTAAGATATGATCATGTGGCTTTATGAATGAACTATAAATACGCGATGCAGTTATTAGTTATTCTAAAATGTATCATATACTCGTTGTGTTCATTTCATTAAAGATCACGATCGTTCACAGGCATTTGCTGCAACGTTAATTTAACAGGCTCATAAATCACTGATGGTTCCAATTTTTCGTTACCGAAGTGTGTTAATGTTCAGCGTTGTGTGTTTTTCGAATTAATTTTAAGTTTAGCATAATGTTTCTGTAAATAATGGATAGATTAACGAATATCGAAATGAAAACCGTTATTTTAATTTACGGCGAAGCATTTTGAGCTCCTTTTCTAAATAGGAAGTGCTTCTTTATTTTTTATAAATTTTAAAAAAGGCAATATCAAAATTTTTTACTTACAAAAATTTGGGTATGCTTTTTATTAAATAAATTTAAAATAATATGTTACATTTTTGTCCACAAACGAATAAGACTGTAGGTTATTGCTATAAATAACCAATATTGAAATAGCTTAATGTACACAAGAATAAATACATATTCTGTAATTTGATATTAAAATAACATTATATTCATCTGCCACATGTCAAATTTGTATAGACGTATTTATTTGTATTCACATTTCTCTGAAATTCTCATAGATTGACATTTTAAATTTTTTCCAAAAAAGTGTTATATCCTATGGGACTTTATTTCTAATGGACGTGGTTAGGTCCCTACAGTTTCATGTTAAAGTTTGTTGCTAATTTTTAAAATCACCCTGTAGGATTGTTATTAATGATTTGTAATTTATTTTGAGACAACGGACAACATTTATTACATTCTTTATTGTTTTATTATGGAATGCTAAAATACAAAGTTACCCATCGTGTAATTGAAGAAATCTACTTTAATTTAAGAGAAATTGAATCATGGTCGTTTTCTAACAAACTCTCTCATCCTAGCATTTTTCTTCGTGTAATTTTAAGAAAATTTTATTCACTAAATTACAATATTTAATGTGTTTCTACTTTAATACACAATTTGAGCTAGACAGAAGAACGTTAGTGTACAATAATGACCTTTGTAATCAACACTGAAGCATCCTATTGGTATTTTATATCAAGCACTTTATAAATGTTTCACCTATTGGCTTATTTATACTTTACATGAAACCTGATCCCGAATGCTACAAAAAAATTTAAATTCATGCCTATAACAATAAACATTACTTTACTTCATATTCTATTTGTTCAAGATTCATTTTCAATACTATATTTAATAAAACAGTACTATAACGCTAACGTTTCTCTTTATTTACTTTTCATTTCAAATTATTAGGTTATATTTTTGTATGGTATATAATTCGATAATTGCAATTAAATCCAAAAAAAAATTTACAATCATAGATACTTACCAAATTTATACAACACTATTAAGCTTTCACTGGTAACGTGGCAAACTTAGACATCAACGGTAACACCGGTCTGATAGACCAATTTAGCGGAAATTGGCAAATACTATAAATTTTCCAAATTAAATGGTAATAACTTTATTTGGTAATAAATAGTAGCTTTATTTGAATATTTATTTAAGTTACTGCGTCTTCTATCTTTAATTACAAAGCCGCATTAATAATTGATTCTAGCAGGTGATTTTCTGACCGACTTACGAAGCTAATTTAACTCGTAAGTAGGTTTTAACATAACAAACAATGTAAATGGCAAACGAATAAATTGAGTAATATATGAAAATAGATTTTGATCTTAAAAACGTTCTAAATGATTGAAACATCTTGAATAGAATTATTATGCTAGCAGTCACTATAAAGGCCTGTTAGGTGCTCCACATTTGTTACAATTTTTGTAGCTATACCGTGTTTTGCGGTTTTGTTTGCCGTTGCAGTATTTACAGTGTTCAAGTATTAGTTTGCGGTGATACATTTTGGATACCACAAATTTCTAGGAGACGCAGACGAATTGTTCGTGGAATATTTTTTTACAAAGATCATCTTTGAATATGTTCTTGAAGAAGTTATAGCTTAGTAATTTTAAAAATTTCCTTCCCAGAATGGTTTTTTGAGTGTTGCTTTGATATACAACTTAAGAATTTATTCCTGCAACATTTAAAAAATTACAAAAAATGACCATGGACCAACTGCGAGTAGAACGAGCACAATTATAAGCCTGACAAAACTTATCGACTTCATCTACCTCACCGTTTGTTTTATTGAAGTGAATGTTCACGTTAGACTTGCCAAAAGCCTCATCAATGTTATCGCTAAAATGCATCGCAGACAAGTACAAAATAGTTCTGTTCTTTTTTACACACTATAAAACAAGTGTGACTTTTTTGTGAAAGGCAAATATATTTGTTCTTTCAGGCTCATTAATAAGTAATGCAGGAGTTACTTGCAGTTTATTTCGATGTAGAGCTTTTTAGCTAGAGCGGTGCTTGTAAAAAAGTTGTCCATCGCTTTGATTCCCGGATAGGTTCCCAAAGGCGAGACATTAAAGCTATATCAGAATTGTCAACTTAAGTGAACCAACATTTCTAAGTGCGTGACGTAGAACATCTTCTCATCAGCTAAATCATAGGTCTTTATGCCATAGCACTTTGGTTTTTTTGGTATATACACTCCAAATTGCATTTTTTAAACCATTAAGAACGTTAACGTGCAAATGTGCCTACTAAGTAGCTAAAATGCAACTGATAATAACTTCACTGTGATATACCAATAAAATAATTAGCACTGCTCTTACCTTCAATTTGACAACACCAATGGTAACGACGGTTTTACAGACCGAAAATTCGATTTACTCCACACTACATTTTACCACAAAACGCACAAGACGTCACTAGATAGATATCGATATTGCTTGAAGCTAGTATAAGCCGCACTTCACAATAAGCATACGTACGTGTATTATAATCAATTATTCTATTTGTCGGTTTGTGAGACCGTACGTTACCAGTGAAAGGTTAAATTACTTTAAAGCACTTAAAGAAATATAAACAGTCATATATATAAAAAGCATAATACTTTTCAAATATATACATCAAAAATTTGCAGGTTAGTTTACTATAAATGGTGGGAGCAACTTTCGACGTGGTTTTTTACTGGGACACTAAATCAGTAAGTATTGAAAACTGTATTTAAAATTGACGGTAAACGCCGTCTTGTTGAACCTAGACTGGACTGGATATAACGTCTTGTTGGGCGGCATATGCCGGCTTGTCCATGAGCGTGTTAAAGAAATACATAGAACTCATTTCATTGCTACTTAATGGTACAAACACTAGTTATAAATAAATTTCGGTGGGACCTACACATTTTGAAAATACATATTTTAAAGGGAAAGTATAAAAATTTACCTATAGGCACAGACAGTTGGGAAAATAAATATATTGTCTCCATGTGATGAGTATCGGCACAAGGTTTATTTAAATAATAGTCTCGAAATAGCTTGGTTACCTTTACTATAACCCAGAAATTACGTAAAGACAAGTACGTATTGTTCAATACTGCCCAATTGGTAACCAACATCCCCAATATTTCATTTGATCGAATATTTTGTAGTTAGATTTTATCGGCACATGTTTGCAAACGCACTGTTAATGAAATAAAGCTCAAGTAAGCGTTTATTGCAAAACGAATAAATATGCATTCGTTTTTTTTTACATTTGTAAGGAACGATGAATTATTGACTGTAGCACGCAATCATAAATTTCAAGTTGTGTTCAAATCCATTAATAGATATTAGAGACGCATCCCTGAAGTATCGATGTATTTGCAAAATTTATAAATTTTTGATCTAAAAATAATTTTCAAACATGTTTTATTAACATTTAAATCTAGTTTGTAGCTAATACAAAAAACGGAAGGGTATATTTGAAAAAAGTAATTATATTTAAAGCGTAACTCATTATTAAAAGATAATTAACAATGTACATACATAGCCATCTCAAGCATCATCTTATTAGGCTTAAAATATGTATAAATAATACTTATCATTTTCATTATGTTTTAACATTTGTACATAAAACATTGTTACCAAATTAAGAATTACGTCTTTTAATGAAAATTGTGGAGTTGCGTCACAATAGTGAATTGTTAGTACGAAACTATTTTACTAAAACAATGTAATTTATATCTGTTAATAGATTTAAGGTTTTATTAATGGGCTACATATGATTCGTATATTTAATGTGATAAACATTTTAATATTTCATTTAAGCACTAAACGCCTGCCCCCTATCATTATCATAAAGTGAACATTCTATTTCAATGTAAAGCGTTTCAGTTATTTGATGAATGTAACACGCACTTGTGTTTTTAGAAAGACTTCCTAATGATGCCTCTTAATAATGTTATTTATAAACTCAATGTTTTTGTGCTTTTTTAATGTTGTCAAACAGTTGTTCCTAATAATGTATGCACGTCTGACAACCGTTCAGTAAGAATTAATACTTCAGCCTTGATGTATGTGATTATTTCAATCCGAAACATAATTATCGCTCCTGTAAATTAAAAAGAACTAAATTTAATAATTTAATTCCTGAATGATTTCTATTCTCCAGTTGAGCGTAACTGAGAAACTTGTGTTGTAGTATTAAAGAAATCCTGGGTATTTAAGGCGAAAATTTCTAGGAAACATCTTTTAATAAGGGTTAACTTTTAAATGTATCCTGTAAATTAAACACCTAAATTCCTACATCCTAGTGAAATTTAACAGCGTTTGGTAAACAAAAATATCCTAACTACCTGAAACATGGGAAAAGTAGGATAATAAAAGTCCTTATCTTTAAACAACTTATTAAATTACACCAATTTTACCATTCATCTAACTTAATTATTATGGAATATGCACGTTTTCTGAAGTTATTCAATTAATTGTCTTTAATTTCTGCTACATTAAGTTCAGTGATGTTGATTTAGGGATATATCAGTAGAATATAAGTAAAACGTAATATGTGCACAATTAATAAGCAAAGCGGGAGTTACCCCCATATGTTAGAACGCATTTATGAAGCAAATGAAAAGAAAATTTTTTTACTAGAAAGAAAATTGTAGTAAGCCTCGACATTGTCATAACCATTAAGATTTCAAAAATGGATAAAAGCGAAAATATTCTAACAGTTGCGACTCCCTTTTCACATTGTGTGAATTGTTAAAACGTTACCGTTAAGTACAAAGAAATACAGTGGGTAAGGGTTGTGAAATGAAGGGAATCATGTAAGTATTCTATCTAATGTACTATTCAGAGCATTAGAACACTATCGTGTTGCCACCCCTTACATTTCAACCCTAATTTAAATTTGTTCATTCGCAATTAAGTCATTTTGTAATGCTATATCAGTTTATCCTAACAAAACGGTTTTCGTCGATCGGTTTTTATTAAATTTTTGCGCGTAACTTTTTATATTAACGTAACTTTATATTACACTTAAACTACTTTAAACGAAAGATCATTTTGGTGAGTTGAGAATAAGTGGCAGAAGAGAGAGAGGCTCATTAATATTACTTTATCTTTGTATATACAGTGACAGCTAGCTGGTGTATAATGCCAGGATCAAGTAACGAAAACCTTTTCTGTGTGGTCTATCTGGACTAGTTATGATATAATTTAATGTTAATTTATTTTGAATACGCGGAATTACTGGGTAAATAATAAATTTTTCATTATAGTGAAGCTTTTAATGACAATGGTTGTAACACCTACAAAAGTTGTCAAAAAGAACAACAGATAAAATTTAACTTTTCACAAAGCTAATTTAACACAAAAATTTATTAGGGGTAGATAAGAAGTAAACCCTAAATAAATTTCATAAAAAGGTACGAACAATGCAATTTAAAATTCAAACCAACCTGATAAATCTTAAAACGTTTATTCATCAAGACCAAGAGGTAAAAGATTATCCTATAAATTATCAACAAAATATCCTATCAATTCCTCGTTTATTTTTACTACATCTCCGATTACCTCTTAAGATTATGCGAAGTATTTATAAATTTATATCCGCAGTAATTAATGAGATTCAAGTTGAACGATTTAAAATGATGTCTGTATATAGTAATTAAACATTTTAATGCCTTGTGTATAGCATAAAAAAGAAATTGTTCCTTTTCAATTAAATATTTTTAGTGTCTAATAAACAGGCAGATCTATTATCAGTACTAGAATAGAACGAGGACTGGGAAGTTATTTGGCACTGACTAAATAGGGATACTCGTTTTATTTCTTAATAAACATTTTCTTAATTCAGTAAAATGATTGAAACTGATATACCGCTTAATTTACTTTAACGGCTTTAATTAGTTTATTATATATGTAACGTTGCGTTTATTAAAGATGTAGTTAATTTTAATTAATTTATTTAATTAATACAAATGTTGGTTTTACAAATTTAACAGAGATTGAAATATACCAAGCAGTCTATTCTACTAGGAATACAACCACACGTACGTAATGAAGGTTTTAGAGAAGGAAATGTTCACCTAAAGGTTGGTTTCATAGAATTAACCAAGAGTAACTAACCGTGGCTTTTCAATACTCCTGGGAATGATAAAGTGATGCCGGTTACCTTAATTCTAAATTATTTCGAATATAGTTTTAGGGACATTGTTATACCAAAACAAAGTATGCTGATAAAGTTTTATATGCAATTATTCCTCTTTTGATTAAAAATCCTAAGTATGTGCTAAAACGTTTGTAAAATTTGTTTGAATTAATATATGATAAGCAGAAAGCGATATTGTACCTAAATGTATTGACGTTTATCTATCCACATGGGTATAGTGATATTCGATATTTACTTCTGAACTGTCAAATTTGAGGTAAAGTTGCATGTTTTACACATACATATAGTGCAGACTGGGTAACTCTAAACCTCCCGTCGAACTTTAGTTACCTGAATTGCCGGATCAAATATAAATAGATGAGGTTAAATAATAAATTAGTAATAATAATTAAAAACCCCATATTTACAAATTAATAGAATTGCTTAAGTTAGATTTAATTAATGTACACGAAAAAAGAAGTTGGCCGTGTATGTAAAAAAGCACCGTGTACTCAAAAAGTTTGTTTAATTAAAGGCGTTCATTAAAAACTGATTTGTATAGCACTCTGAAAGGGTGAGGTGAGCTTATGTACGCTTTAATTATTAAAAGCTAATGGTTTCTGTATGAGCTGACTCGGAACTTACAAGTTGAGCTCCGACCTACCGTTTTCTATAAAATTGTTTTTAAGATACTCTAATTCATCATTTTAATTGTAATACAAATTAGAAGATCTAAAGATATCTATATAGAATAAATTTAAAAAATGTATAAAACTTAAGGTAATATTAAACTACAATAACTAATTTAAAAGAAGTCGGGCACCATAATCAAAATACTTTGAAATTAGCGCCTACCTTACAATATTTGTAAAAGGTCATCAATATCCATTTGCAAATTAGAAGCGGTACTGTAAGTACATATTTTCTAGCCAAAACTCGATTTAAATTTTATAACTTCAGCAAATACACACTCAGTAAGTTTTACAATGTTTATGAACCTTTACAACAAATATACGAGGGTGTATTAAATGAAAACCTTAAAAGTACAATAAAACTCCGAATTATATGATTGATTTAGAATGTGGCAGTAGCATTTTTCGAGTTTGGCTAAATGATTGAAAGATGGCACAAAATAGCTGCTCCGCTAGTAACATATGCACTATGTTATAGCTGAAATCTGTGATGCGCTTTCTGAATAGTAAAGGTTTAAACCCAGTTATAATTCAGCGTATGGTGACAGCGCAATCCGGTGATTCGTGTTTGTTGCTACACTAAGCGTATGAGTTGCGTAGAAAGTTTAAAAGCGACGTAACTCATGCTCACTGGAACATTATATGGAAAGTGGAATAACCGTAACCAGTACCTTTTATTTAAATTTGCTTAAAAATCAACTTCGCCCTGAAATTAAGAGTAAACGACAAGGACTTCTGACTTGGGGAGTATTGTTACAACATGCGACCGCTTGACTGCATACAGCCCGTTTGGCAGCTTAGACTATCCAGGATAACAAATGTGAATATCCAACACGCCCATCTTATCCACCAGATAACGTCCCTAGTAACTTCCATGTGTTAGAACCGCTCAAATAAGCGCTGGGAGCAAGCATTTCAGAAGGGATGAAGAAATTAATACCGACGTTCACGAATAGCTACAGTCATAATCAAAATAATTCAACGATATGGAGACTACGTCGAATGATGATGCAAATGATATTTTCTTAACTGTTACAATATAGAATAAATAGCACATTTAAGGTTTTCATTTATTTCACCCTTGTATAATTACTTTCAAGAACCTATTTATTTGACAATTGGGGCGTTCTGTGTCATATCGGCCACCCCCTGCCCATTTTAATTTTTTAGATAAAATTCTTTGATAGAGCTTAAAATTTTCATTGAAATGTCTACTTTACGATGACGTATAACTTTTTTGAAAATTCAAAATGGCGGACCTAAAATAGCGACTAGAATGTAGACAGACGCCGAAAAAACAAATATGAATATATACTCAGTGACTTAGAAATTGCAACACCAGGAAGGGCTTGGAATTTCCGAATGAAATTAGGTAGAACTATTCACCTATCTTATAATAATAAATGATCGAAATTTGGCAGGAAAATATTTATTAGCTAAACAAAATTTTATAATAATTATTAATAATGTGTGGTGCGGCGATTTACACATTCATTTATACGCCCTGGCATTGATTGAATAAGTTGGTTTATCTCGTCGTGGGGTATTGCCTCGCATGAAAGTTGCACCTCATCTCTCAAGGCCTCCAAAGTCAAAGGAGGACACTGCAAATTTCGCAACATTCTACCCATTATGTCCCATGCATGCTCAATGGGAGAAATATCTAGAGTACTTGAATGCCAGGGCAAAATATTAATCTGGACCTGCTCAAAGAAGTTCAGGGAAAACTTTGCTACATGTGGACGTGCATTATCTTGCCGGAATAATGGATATTCGAGCTTTTGTAAGTATGGCAGAAGATGTGTTCCAACTACCTCCGCAATATACCGTTGTGATGCCATATTGCATCAAATGAACACCAAGAGAGACATGCTGCCATAAGTAATCGCACCCCAAACCATAACACACATAGTGTGTTGTACGTGCCTTTCAACTGTAAATTGAACATTCCGTCGCTCACCGCGTGTTCTTCTGAATCTCATACTACCGTCGTGCATTCCTAAATAAAATATAGATTAGTTACTAAAGACAACACGGCGCCATTCAAGATTCTAATGAGATTGTTTATTGCACCATTGCAACCGTTGCTGACAATGTTCTGCAGTCAAAGGAAGCACAAGTTGCAGACGATATGATGTTAATGCAAAACTTCGGATTCGGCGATAAACTGTTCTCTTGGTCACCTACTACCCGAATAGAGGAAAATCGTTCTCTAAATTCCAGTTGTCTTAAGCGACAGTCTTGACGCCCATTTGTTCTTCTTGAAGTCCCGGTTCTTCTTTTACATTGTTCCTGGCCATTTCCAAGTCATGCACGACACACTCGCATAACAGTAGACCGATTCCGATTTACACGGTTAGCAATTTCACCAAATGAAGAACCATCTTTGCGCAAACCAATAATTCGATCTCTCTCACTTTCGCTTAATTGATGGTAATATCCTCGTTGCCGTACTCTAGGCATGACCAAACAAACGAAACACGTTTACAAAAGAACAACAACCAAAATAATGTTAATTAACAATGAAAAAGAACAACAAATCGTACGAAAAACACAGACAGAAAAAGGCAGCAAAAAATTATAACAACTGTTATCACATCACGACTTGATCTCAAAAGTTAATCAATTATTACTTAATATCAGTCTAACAGATCTACCAACTTTGATTAAAAAATTCGTACCCCTTCTTAGTATTGCAATTTCTCTGTTACTGAGTGTATTTTTCAAAACAATTAATAACTATCGTTAGAACTTATAACAAACTATCTATAACTGCCAACAAATCTGACGAAACTGCTAAAAATGTTTCATCCCTGGATGTTAAAAATATTTCGATCTGTCATATGGAAATTGTTCTTGCTATACGTACTCTGTTCTTGTTTTTACCGCCTGATTCTGTTTGATGATCAACTCAATCGACTGACATGCATTTCCCCGTGTGCTTAGCATTATTGAGGATGAACGACGTGGACGTAACCGGGCTTTCATCCCTTTGTGGTGCTTGATTCTCGTGCGTCCCCTTGTCTCTCACGTACGTGTTCGTGCGTATGTGTGTGTGTGTGTGCGTGCGTGCGTGCGTGCGTGTGTGTATGTGTGTGTGTGTGTGTATGTGCTACATGTGTGTGTCTGTATGGGTGGATGCTTCACAAAATATCTTTTTTTAATGCCATATCTTTTACTTTCTGCCCCATAACTATCATAGCGTTCTATTTGTATCATTGGAATACCTTTTGATTAATACTTTGTTCTTGCTAACAACTATAAACGCACAATTCTTAAGAATTCGCGGAAGCGACTATGCAGTTTGTAAGTGCGTCTGAAAATCTTACGACTTTGGTCGCTTATTTAAAAACACCCGGTATATTCTTCCGCGTAGTATTAATAAAATCCAATTGGTAAAGTACTAATATTAGTTTTGCGTCAAAATCAAGTTGTAAATCTATAAATAATATAATTTCATTTTATTAACAATTATGAAAAGCGCAAGAAATCCAAAGCTACATTTTGTAAAAATTAGGAGTATTCCTTTCTTAAAAACACTTACTCAACAATTCCCGCATCAAGGCCGTCAAGTTTAAAAATATACATTAGCCCCTCTCTTCTTCCCCCTTCAATTTCAAGGAGAAATCCTTTACTTCAAGGGTAGAGCTCGTAACGTAAACAAATTAAACCGCGTTTGTTTGTAGTGTGTGTCTAGATGATATTCAAAATATAATTGAGACGTATCCGTATGTCGAATTAAGGGATTAAGTTAGTATTCGCTTGATTCACTTCCGCCTGGGCCGAATTTCTAGAAAAGGTCGATTCCAACTACCTGTCTATTTGGGACCCAAGGGGTTAAATTTGACAAGGTTGTATTATACATACGATTAAGTGAATATCCGAGACCACCGTTTGTAACAGCCGACTCCTACGAGAATAACGCAATCTTCAAATCACCAAGTAAGTGATAAATTCCGTTAGTTAACTTTCGTCAATCTCCACCCCCTCGCTAAATTCTTTCGGCTGGGGTGAATCAACTGATCACGTAGAACTACCAGACAAGTCCGTTAAGACTATATTTAAAAGACTAGCGTTTGTGAATGTTTAATAATTTATAGTATTTGGGGTCATTACGGCCAACTCCTTTTGTTCTTCTTAGCTTAGTTTAATTTTAGTAACCCAAGGGCCCCTTGATTTAGAAATAAAATATTATTGTTCCCGGTATTTACATTTGGGAAGAACATATAACTTACTAGTTGTATGACTTGCGTTTTCAATTTTATTATATTCAATTTTTAAGTACAGATTTTATTTTATTACATGTAGACCCGTAATGATAACCTATTCTTTCTTTCAGAAGCTAGTTATTATCTTAGCAATTAATTAATTTAGGTATTCCGTCGTAATATTACCTGATCGAGGATGAAATCCAGCGACGTGCATAGAAAGCACTAAGTTAATGTAAGTATTTATTAACGTAACCCTAGGTATAACGAATTTGGAGATCGGTTTCTTTACCTTTCGGTCTTTATGGTAACAACATCTCAAACTATCGATTGTCCGTTATTTATTGATAAAGACAAAGTGGCGCCCTTAACCACGACTATCCTTATTCACGATTAATTATTGATTTTTTAACACCTGCATAAAATCCTTCAATGTTAACTTCCTTAAACTTCACGCAATCGTAGAACCTACCCCATTTACCACTGTGGTGGCCGAAGTAAACCAGTTTATTCAGGGAATTGCCAATTTTAAAAACCTCAGAGGAGTAGAACCCGTTTAGGGTCGTTATAAGTTTCAAATCTCTTAAGTTTTCTTATCTTTTCTTGCTCAGTTCTCTTAAAATCAAAAACCCTTATGTTCTTCACATGGTTTCTAGTCCAATCAAAAAGAGATTGTGAATTAACAATAAAATCTTGCTCTATATGCGTCTCTTTCAAACGTAGCATCGGTTCCATTATAACCACGTTTATCGTGAGCGGTTGCACTATAATACCACTCTGGTTGAACATTTTAATTAATTTTGAAAGTGAAAAGTAAACTAAATTAATACATTGTTTCATATATTCAATAGAAAGGCTTCCTGCTGGCTTTTCTAAGAAAGCAAATTTTTATGGGCATATTTTCTAGCTTATATAGTGTAAATTCATATTATAGAAATTGACAACGTTTTAATAATTCAATCAACCTTAGGAACTAAATAAAATAGAGGAGAAGATTCCTTTTAAACGGCACGAACTTTAAAAATTAATTCGGCACAAGTGAAAAGCCATGAAACTGCCTTCGGAGAAAATAAAATGAACAATTCTAAGGCTTCTCACCAAAAGATTTTAGGTAAAAATATAAAAGCTTGCACTTCTAATCAGCGTGACACAGCACTCGCAGACCAATGGTTTCACCCTGTGTAGGGTTCATCAATGCGGGGTGATTGATAACGCTGGTTCAAAATGCAAGCTTCCGTTTTATTTTCGCCGATGACAGTTTCATGGCTTTTCACTTGTGCTGAATTAATTTTTAGAATTCGTGCCGTTTAGGAGGAATATTTTTCTCTATTTTATGTATATAAAATCCTCCTAATGTAAACAATAGATGGCTCTGCCAACAATTTTCATCAACACACACAGGTTTATGTGATTAAAAGGAATCTTGCATTTTGAACCAGCGTAATCAACCACATCGCACTGATGCGCTCCACACAGGGCGAAACCATTGGTCGCAGGTGCTGTGTCACGCTAATTACAAGTGCAAGCTTATATATTTTTACCTATTAAGTTGGGTTATTAAAAATCTTTTGGTGATAAGCCTCAGAATTGTACACTTTATTTTCTCAGATGACAGTTTCATGGCTTTTCACCTGTGCCGAATTCATTTTTAAAATTCGTGCCGTTTAGGAGGAATGTTCTTCTTTATTTTATTTATATAGAATCCCCCTAATGTAAACAATAAATGGCTCTGCCATTAATTTTCGTTTTTTTAGGCTTAGGAACGTTAAATAGGAACGGTAAAATCACCGAGGATTGGTTTTAGCATAATTTTCTGAACGACTAAGGTACAAAATTCAAAAAAATATCATCTCTTCCTCCTCCATATGTATAATTCTTTCAAAAACAATCAGAGCTGGCCTCCTAGAGGCAGATAAACAGTAAGACATACTTTGTGTCCTTGAGATCTGTGCAAAATAAATAACCATCCCTGCATGAAAGTAGTATTTAGTTGATAACGAGATGCGCTAAATAAAATCTAGCGTAGTCTACGATTTAATGTTCCCTACAAGTCGGGGATTTGTGATATATATATACGAAGTTTAACAATGGCGTTTTTTTCCCGTTTGAACCCTCGTTTTTAAAGCACTAACCGTCGAATAAGCGGAGTGTTCACTTTTTGTTCCTACTATATTTCCCAAGTTCGTCGGCTTCTCTGAAGGCTATAACCAAGTGTTTTATTATTGAAATTGAAACTATTGTTGCATACACTTCTTAAGCTTCCTTTAATATTCAATTGTAGGAAGAGCTATTGCACATTTGATAAGTAATTTTGTGTTATAACGTGAGTAAAAGAAGGTTGTAAATAGAGATAAAATTAGTACCTATAGCAATACTTTTTTTTTATTACCGATTGATCAGTCAACAGTAAATATGAAGTAATGAGAATTTGGATTTAGCCTTTCGTTGTAAATTTGCTCTAAATGAACGTATGTTGAAATAAATTTATAATATACTAAAATAGTGCTATTGGATTTTATTATGTACTAGAAATTAAAATTTGAATTAATAACAGAATTTAAATGTATTAAAGCGTTTTAAATTCAAAATACGTAAAGGCGATAATTTGACTTATGACAAATTTAACTGATAAAGTAGAGCTTACGATGTAGTAATAAGTAAGTCCATAAATAACAAGTAGTTGTTCTTATTTGAGTGCAATTAATTATGGCAACGCTCGCGGCTACACTAAATTAATTATTAATTCACAGACCTAAACTAAGGCAAACAACGAACACCGTACACTGTAATTATACTATAGCCATCTTTACCAAAATCTGTCGAAGTGTTCAAATTAAATTTAAGAGAAAAGTTTTCTGTTTATTGCGATCAGTCACACTATCATCGCATTCACTTAAGCAAACCACAAGGGTAGACGGTATCTATTCTTAAACACTGATTGATATCTGAACCTTGTCACAAGACCAACACACGGAAACTTGTAACTAAATTACTTCAACTTCGTTAACATTTTTATCATTTAAGCTATTTCTACGTCAACGTAACACTTTATTATGAGGTATTTTCACCAAAAAGGAAATGAAGACAATAGCCTATATGGGTTTTCAAGCTACATTAATTAAATGACATAGACATCGTTTAATAGGGCAAACAAAAAATCAGCAATAGCTTCAAATTGTATAGGAGCGCCAAATCACAGCCATTTGTTTATAAAGGATAATCTAATTTGCATCATTCTTCTAAAACGTTTGGAAAACAGGAAATATTCGTTCCGCACTTGGCACGACAGCTTAATAGAAGAAGTTTACGTTCGATTGATAAGGTTTTTCTACCTTACGAACTATTAACCATATGGATCGATAATGGTACTTCTGTTTACATAATGTCTTTATATAAGTCAAGCCGCAGCGGTGACCTACACAGGATGTGGCAGCCTTGCTCCCGTTTCCATAGCTCCTATAAGAATCAATTTAAAATTTCGATCAACTGCAGATTTGAAAATTAACTTCAACTATACAATATGTCCCGAAAATGTGTGCTATATTGAAATTTAGTATTTTCTAATGGAACACACTATATTTTGCTACATTTGTGAATTCTACTTGTGGATTACTGTTTCATAATATAATTATACTGTTAAGGTCACTAGTGTTTGATATATTTTCAAATTATTTGAAATTTCTCCTGTGACACCGTGAGATTTGGGATTTTTCATCAAGAACCTGTTCTGATTGGAAGACTTTTGCATTGACAGTAGTTCTTTACAGGTTTTAGGCGTCATTGCGATGCACGTAGTCTATACATAACATACACATGGTGTTCAGAATAAAGTTCCAGAGAATGTAAATTTCAAATTCGTAAAATCCAACACTTTCAAATAGAATACCCTGTATATTATTCTACTTTTCGGTGCAAAATGAAATTCTACATCGATCGCTATTAACACGTCTTATATACATTTTCAGATAGTACAATTGTTTCGTTTTTGACAACATAATAAATTTTTATATAAAATAACTCACCTCGACTGATAACCCTAGTCTGAATCGTTGATACTAAAAGTGACTGATCTACTTACTCCAATATTCATGCTAAATTTTGAGTCTAAAAATTAAAAAAATGAATGATTTAACACACGAGTTTGTAGATATGATTTTTATGCTAGGTAAAGCCGATCGAAACTGTTTATTGGGAAGAAGACTTTATGCTGAAAAATATTTCCACAGAAGACATCCAAATAGCTATTGACTATATTTATACAAACCGGTAAGGTAGATTAATTAAAACTAACAAGAGGAATAACGAGAGTACTATTACAAATTTCCCAAAATCCTACTTCCTACTTCAAAGGAAAGTTGGTAACGTTTTAGAAATAAGTAAAAGGTCAGTGCAAAGAATTTCAAAGGAAAATAATTTGCACGTATATCATGTGCAATCCAATCAGGACGCTTTGGAACCTGATTATCAGTTACGATTTGAATTTTGCAACTCGGCTCGAGGCAAACTTTATTTTCTCATTTTTTAAGAGGCTCTTTTTAGTAACGAGGAAACCTTCCACAAGAATGGTCATATTGATCGCATAAGCTTTGTTACCATAAAATGAAAACCCAAAGTTGTACCAGCAAACAAACAGCCAACATAGGTGATCCTTAAACGTATAAGGTGAAATCATTGGGAATCAGCTTATCTTTCTCAGTCACTTAAATATGATTTTTTATAAAACTTGTTATCTATTTTATTAGAAAATATTGCGCTGGATGTCTGAAATAGAATGTGAATCTAGCATGTCGGAGCATAAAGTCACTATGTCAATGAGGTAAGAAACTATTTCAATACTGTTCTCTCAGACAGATGGCTTGGCAGAGGAGCACCAACAATTTAAGTAAGATTCATTTCTACTTATGTGGTTGTATTAAGACACCGTTTATAGGGAATCATCAACTACTACGCAAAATATGTAGTAACGTATTCATGCCTTTGCAACTGTTACGCCAGAAATGTTAAATGTTAAATCTTTTAATGATCGTGTACATTTATGCTTGCAAGAGGGAGGGAGGCATTTTGAACAACTTTGGTAATGTATTTTTGTTTGTTCAATATATTCATTAATTCCATTTACATTTTCATGTTGAACAGATTCTTAGTGTTACTAAATATAGTATAACTATGCACAAGTTTATTTTACCAAAAAGAAAAAAATTGTAACAACTGAAAATGTAAATAAGATAGATCGAGAATTCCATTCTGCATTAGATGGTGGAATAATATATAGGGTGTTGTATTTGAAAATGTTGAGTTTTACGAATTTGAAGTTTATGTTCTTCGTATATTTCCTGCAAATGAAACTTGCGAATCCTAAAGAACTACAGTTAAAACAAAAGTCATCCAATATAATTAGTCCTTTTATTAAAAATCTCAAATCTGACTATCACAGAAGAAATTTCCAATGACTTAAAAATATATCAAAATCTAGTAACTTTAAGGGCATAATTGCATCATAAAACAATAATCCAAATCACATGTAGAATTCTCAAAAGTAATAAAATATGGGATTTTGTATTATAAAAAACGTGATTGTGGTATGCCACATTTTTGAGACACGTTGTATAATTAAAGTTATTCTCCTACTTTGACCTTCAACTTGTAATATACATCTGAACTTGATCGATTTTTTTAAGTTTATTCTTTTAGGAGCTATAGGAAACGAGAGATGACCTGCACCACTCTGTATATGCAATAAAATTTGTTCAGAGATAGTTCTCCTATTGTTGTAAATTTTACATTATATTTTAACATTTATAATGAAATAATATGAATGGAGACTTTACTTAACCTGATGTACTTAGCCTTAGCATATTGGCCTGATTTTCTAAGAATGGCACTACTGTATAAATGACTAGACTCTAGATAGCTACATGCCATAATCTTCTCTGCTTTATAACGTCAGCTAGCGGCCTTTGTAAAAAGTAATTCTTCATCAACTGTGACGAACTTCGAATGTATTACATTATTACCTATTCTAAGATAACATTTTAAATATATAAAATTATTAGAAATAGCTAATAGTAATATAATTCAGTATTAATTCTAAGTTCGTAAGCAATGAAGAATAAATATTAATTAAAACAATAACTAGTTGTCAAAACCTTATAAAATAAAACCATTCCGGCAAATTTATTGCAAATATGGATAAATAGGAAACAAACTCTTATGAAAGATAACAGGAATATGTTATCTAGAATTATAGCTAAATATTTAAGTGCAATGCACTTTGAAATCAACATTTAAATATATCATTTTTGAATGTGAGGTAACTGTAGACATCTAGTGGTAAAATATAATATACTAGTTAAGACAAGCAAAAGCCATATGAAGCCAGAATTAGTTATTAAGAGATGGCGAAAAATGTTTTATACTTTTGAAAATATTTAAAGAGTGGAAATGTTTATCTCAATAAACTAGAAATTAATAAAACGGACTATAGAATGACATGATGTGCTAGAAAGTTTCAGAGAGCCTATACCGTTCTCTGACTTAATTACACGAATTATCTGTAAGAATCCTTAGCTATATTATTTGATATCAACGACCCTCATTTGGATATTACATAATATAAATATTCCTTTCCAAAACCCTTGGCGATGCTCGTATAATTTAAGAACTCCTCTTCCGATATTATAACAGCTTGGCCTTTCTCGCACACGGTTCTCACCACGCTTAAGCACCTCTTTATTCGAAGCACAGTGATCTAAAGTTATTTTCCTTTACGAACAATATTTGTCGATCTTTAAGGACTCTTATTCAAAAGTTCTATAATTACTGGGAGTTAGACAATGATCATAAATATTTGCTGAAACGTTATTAATTTATTTAATGGCATTAAACTGCTGTACATACGTGACAACTATGTTTGTTTTAAAATA
>JAHWXV010380085.1:0-15299 GCA_024586415.1 Phrixothrix hirtus | reverse complement strand
TACAATACAAAATGTCAAATTTTACGAATATGGCAATAACTTATTACACTAGCGACATGTAGTGGTCATTTGTAACAACATAAAAGGCAACCCTCGTACCCAACTCTTCGTATAATTCTATGCGCTGTCTCAGCATTCACTGATTTTCCTAAATCTAATTTAAGAACTTTTATTATCTTTGCGGTACTACTTTTTGGTTCTTCTCTGCGTTTTCTTACGATCTCTCTTCTGTGCCTCACTGTTAGTATAGAAGGTCGGCCACTTCGGGACTTAGTACGAATTGTACCTATATTGTTAAAGTTTCGTATTACAGTTTGCACAGATAATCTAGATTTTTTAACGATATTTGGTATTTCACGTAAAAATTTTCCTTCTTGTTTATATTTAATGATTAATTTTCGAATGTAAGAATTTTCACCTCTACGTTCCATTTTTATATCAAAGTATAAACACAACTACAAATACGAGGGGTGCTATTTATATTGTGAGCTTTGGCAACACTGCGTATTTAAGACGCCATCTAACATTTGTAAGGGAAGAAAGTTTTATTTTTTTGAACATAACCTTATTCAGAATATTTTGACATTTGAGCGCGATTAGTGGTGTTTATAGTGACTTGAATATTGTGCCTCAGCATAAAAATGGAATTAATTCGTGAAAATTTTCGTGCGATGATTTATTACAACTTTCGACGTGGATTATCTAAACAAGAGTGCGTCAACTTACTTCCGCTTTTAGCGATGAAGCCCCATCCTTTGCCACTCTGAAACGCAGGTGTAACGAGTTTAATTGTGGCCGCCGTTCGCTTAACGATGAATGCCGTGAAGGTCGTCAAAAATCAGCTGTTGTGCCAGAAAACATTAATTCTGTGCAAAAACGGATAATGCAAGATCGTCATGTAACATACTGTGAGATCGAGGCAACCTTCTACATTAGTTCGACCAGCATATATAAAATATTGCATCAACATTTAGCCATGAAAAGGGTTTGTTCTCGTTGGATCCCACATAATTTGAAAACATCTGAAAAAGATGCTCGTGGCGATTGATGCAAGAAAATGCTTACGTAATACAATCGCGGTGCTTCAAAAGACATATATAATATTGTAACAGGTGATGAATCATGGGTATATGCGTATGAGCCGGAAAGAAAACAGCAGTCGACCCTATGGGTGTTTCAAGCTAAACCAAACCCAATAAAAGTTGCTTGCGCTCGAAGCACTTCAAAACGAATGGTCACGTGTTTTTTCGAAAAAACTGGTCATGTGGCAACACTGCCTTTACAGGAATGTAAAATGGCCACTTTTGAATGGTACACCACCATTTGTTTGCCGGAAGTCTTCAGGGAAATAAGGAAAACAAACAAGCGCCGTAGGATTATTCTGCATCACGACAATGCGAGCTCTCACACATCTCATCGAACACTCAAAAAATCAAATTAATGGGTCATCCGCTGTACAATCCTGATTTGGCACACAATGACTTCTTTTTGTACCTGAACGTCAAGAATAAATTGCGTGAATAACGGTTTTCGTCGGGAGAAGAACCACCATGCGTCAAAAACCATGTTTTTGAGATGTCTCAAACAAAATGGCAAAGATGTTTCAACAATTGATATTTTTAAAATTAAGACCCTTTCATTTAATTTAGGCGGTTACTCAGAAAATTTTCTGTAAATCGAGTTACCGGCAGTACTTTCATTGTTAACTCTGAATACAATAATTATGAAATTAAAAGCACTAACTAAATGAAAATTTATATTTGGGGTTATAATCGCCTTTTTCTGAAAAATCAAAAATTTGGTTACAATCGAATCACCGGAAGTACCACTTTATTTCTGTCATATTTAGATATTTTCCGAATTCTCCATTTGCACGGTTTTCTTGAAACCGGCTATAACGATTTTTTTACACTTGGTATATTTCTTAACTACTTAATTTAGTTTTATATTAAGCAAGGTGCTTCTCTAATTAATTCTTGAAAGTCGAGTAACCGGAAGTACTTGGAGTATTAGTTATGAACAACGTATCTCAAAAAGTAATCATTATATGAAAATCAAAAACTATATTTATGTTTTATATCTTCTGTACATGGACAGCAAGAATTTAGTTAAAATCGAGTGACCGGAAGTGCCACTTTATTCTTGGGATTTTAAAGTTTTTTGCTATTTTCTAGAAAAGGTTTTTAACATTTTTTTTAAACTTGCTACGATTCTTGACATTCTTGACATTCTTTTACGTGAACTTAGAGGTTTTCCTGAAAAACTGCGTTGAAGCGCGTTATCGGAGAAAAGTCTGGAGTTAAGCAGGGTTTTACGTGTCCAGTATCTTGGGATGGGTGACGGTTATAATTACCGTTCCCAAAATAAACATAAACAATATTTTATTTATTTATGAACATTTGCATATTTGTATATCTATATACGTAAGAGAAAGTCAAGTGTTGTCTCACGCCTGATTTTTATTTTTTGTTGTTTAACTGCAATTTTATGGTTGTATGTAGACTTTTATGAATGACTGTACATAGAACAACTGAGAAAAGTTGAAATGGCAGAAAACAAAAATTCTTGTAATATAATTGGCATTCTTGACAACAACGCCTTTACAAATAATTATGACAATAAAACATTTTACCCCATAAACTGTACAGTATGTTCATTAACAATTAAGGAAAATGTATCTACAATGGAAATAAAATGGATTGGATTTAATACAAATGAAATATCACTTCGCAACAAATTGTACTTGTGTTACCCTGAACTGGTAAGTTTATGTTTTATTCTTGTTACAATTCTTAGCTATTTGTTAATAGGATTTACGTATTAATTCAAAGACAACTTTATGTGTACATTGTTTTGAAATCGTTAATATTATAAACACGTACATTCGTAAGAGTTATACAAGTAATGTGATACTTAATGGAAATTTTACCGAGGTCTCTCCTTCATTAAGAAATTACACTGTTGATGTTATAAAAGAAATTAAAGAAGAAGAATTAGATTTATATGAGACAGGAACTTCTACAAATATGGGATCATTATTGGCTAATGTAAACAAATCATTTGCACAGTCCCAGTGTGATCATCCTACCAAAGATATTAAATTAATAAATAATATACAAACTAAACTTTTTAAATGTTCCCAGTGTAATTTCAGTGTTACTAAAAAATTCTCTCTGAAGAAACATTTGTATATTCATATTGGTGAAAAATTATTCAATTGTTTTTACTGTAATTACTGTAGTAATTGGAAGAATAATTTGATTAAACATTTACGTATTCATACCGGCGAGAAACCATTCAAATGTTCAGACTGTGAATACAGTAGTAACCAGAAACATGTTTTGATAAGTCATATACGTCACCATACAGGTGAGAAGCCGTTCAAATGTCCTTATTGTGAATATAGGAGTAGTCAAAAGCATATTTTGAAAAGTCATATATGTATTCATACAGGGGAAAGGCCGTTCAAATGTTCTTACTGTGAATACAGTAGTAGTCAGAAACATAATTTAATAAGTCATATACGTACTCATATGAATGAGAAGCCATTTAAATGTTTGCATTGTGATTACAGTAGTACTCGAAAACAACATTTATTAACTCATTTACATATTCATACAGGCGAGAAACCATTCAAATGTTTTTACTGTTCTTATTGTAGTGGTCGAAAACACCATTTATTAAATCATTTACGTACTCATATGATTAGAAAGCCATTCATATGTGCGCATTGTAATTACCATACTACTCAAAAAAGAGAATTATTAAAACACATTCGTACTCATCAAGATGAGAAGCCATTCAAATGTTCATACTGTGATTATAGTAGTAGTTGGAAGCACCATTTGTTATATCATTTACGTACCCATACAGGCGAGAAGCCATTCAAATGTTCATATTGTTCTTACAGTAGCAGTCGAAAGCATCATTTATTAAAACATTTATATACTCATACGGGTGAGAAACCATTCAAATGTCCACATTGTGATTACACTAGTGCCCGGAGAGATGGATTGATAAATCATTTACATATACATACTGGAGAGAAGCCATTCAAATGCTCACACTGTGATTATAGTAGCAATCGAAAAGATTGTTTGATAAACCATTTATGTATTCATACGGGCCAGAAGCCCTTCAAATGTTCATACTGTGATTATAGCAGTAGTCGAAAAGATGGATTAACAAATCATATATGTATACATACAGGTGAGAAGCCATTCAAATGTTCACATTGTGATTATAGTGGTAGTCGGAAATGCAATTTAATATATCATTTACGTACACATACAAGGGACTTTCCATTCAAATGTTCACGTTGTAATTACAGCAGTAGTCGGAAAGATGGTTTGATAAATCATTTGTATACTCATACAGGTGAGAAGGTATTAAAATGTTTGCACTGTGATTACAGTAGTAATCGTAAGTGTAATTTGATATATCATTTACGTACTCATACTGGTGAAAAGCCATTTAAATGTGTGCACTGTGATTATAGTGGTATTAGGAAAATTAATTTGACAAATCATTTACGCACTCATACAGGTGAGAGGCCATTCAAATGTTCATTTTGTGATTATAGTAGTGCGTGGAAAAGCAGTTTGTTAAGGCATGTGCCTACCCATACTGAAAATAAACCCTTTCTTACTATGAATACAACAGAAATTAGAAGGATAGTATGATGTCATTTACAAATGCAAGTGGAATTTTTGTGGAATGTACTCTCTAATTACCATCTATTAATAACTATTTCTGCTTTTGCATAAATTTCAATGTTGCTCTGTATATGATTTCTGAATAAAATTCAACATAATATGAATACTCTTGTATTTACTTTTATTTTTTTATATTATAAACAATGTTTAACAAGAAAACGGTTTATGGTATTTAAAATTATAAGTACTGATTTATTGTACATCCTTTTCAAATATTTGTATGTAAAAAAGCGCATCACTGTGATATTATACTTTATAGTGGTAAGATCCTCTCTAAAAGGTCGTAGGCAAGAAAATAAATTGTGTGTTTTTTAAAGTGATTAGTTAACAGGTAAGTTATGCTTTATATTTTTCCTGTCAATTTCGATTTAATTTTATTTATTTTATGTAGTTAAAAACAATTGAATAATTCAATTTCAATCACAATCTGTTTTTGATTTGACTTATTTTGCTTTTAAAACAGGTGATCATTATTAATATCAAAAAATATGATACATTCCAATACTGAAAATTATATAAAAGTGGAAATTTTTGCATAAGTGAAATAAGCAAGTGATAAGTTTAAATCTGTTATAAAAATAAATAAAATATGTGGAATCAAAGGCCAGCATTTATATGACAAATAGTTCATTCTTATCAGCATTTATATTTCCAAAGAGAAAAATACTGAAAAATCCAGAAGTCATGCTGGCTGCTATAAAAAACGTTAAGGAGAGCATGTCAATAAAAGCAGCTGCAAAGAAGCACAAGTTCCAAGAACGACTTTGAATGACAAAATTTTAGCAAAGGTACCAGAAAAGAGAAAAATGAGATCACCCAGAATTTTCAGCCAACAGCAAGAGGCCATATTAGTTGAATGGGTGAAGACTATGGCGGCAACTGGTTTCCCTGTCTTTAGAGACATTTTTTTAATAAGTGTCACTCATCTAATGAAAGACCTGAAACTCACCTTTAAAGGCAACCAAAAACCAAGCAAAAAATGATTTTCCCTCTTCAAAAAATGTCAACCTGAATTGACATTTAGAATTTCACAAAATTTAATAGCTCAAAGAAGATCTGTTATACAACTAGATATTGAAAATTTGTTTAAAGAGATGAAAACTATTTAGAACACAATAACTTTAAAGCAGTCACGAAAGACTCGGAAAAGGTATTTAATGCTGATGAAACTGCGTTTTTTTTAAATCCTAACCAGGAAAAGTTTTAACGCAGAAAGGGTCGAAGACAGTATACACTGCAGCAGGATTCAATAAGCAAATGAATATCATACCACTCATTATGGGTAATTCTGCTGATGAATTAAGCTCCACCCATGGTTGTGTACAAATATACTTAAATACCTCACCATATGCTGAAACATTTCCTGATAGTTTAATTATAGCAGGAAGTTCTAATGGATTGATGACCCATGAGACATTCTATAACTATATTGGTAACCATTTTCTTCCATAGGTTAAGGAGAAACACATTTAGCCACCCATTATATTCTTTTTAGATGGGCACTCCAGCCATATTTTCCTGCCTGTTAGTCAATTATGCAAAGAAATGCCATTGAATTAATTGCACTCTTATCAAATACAACACACATCTTGCAGCCAATGGATATGTCTGTATTGCTCTCACTAAAAGTGCAATGGAAAGAAAAGGTGCAAGAATTGAGGCGGAACAGAAATGGCAACTAGCTGAAGAAGCAACATTTCACACCCACTACTTAAAGAAGTAATAGACTGTCTGCCATCTAGTGCTATAGTGAATGGATTCAAAAATGTGGACTTTTTCCTTGGAATCCAATGTCTGTACAAGTAGAGCCTGCATCAGTGGAAGAGGTAACAAAAACTAAAGAACTGCAGAAAAGAGAAAAGATATTTTTTAAAATATTAGAACACGAAATTGGTGAAACTACTTTAAAATCTTAAATTAAAAGTGGAAATGGTATCCATTAATTCCAACCAAAAGAAATTACAAGAGGAAATTAAATTAGCCAAAATACATTAAAAGAGAAATTTAAATTAAGCAGAATTAACTTAAAACAGGACCTAACAAAAGAAATAGAAGACGTTACCAATGAGATGTCAGTATGAAGAGGTAACGAAGAAGTGTGATATACTGCATCAAAAGTTATCCTCCTAACCGTGAATAAAGAAATCAGCATGCCTAAGAAGACATAATTCACGGTTCCTCATGAGCAATCAAGAGAAGTGAATGTACAGCAAGTTGGTCACTTGCTTGTTGTTGAAAAGGCATGGTAAGCAGTAGAAGACATGTGAAAGGACCCACGTATGATGAAGACATCTTGGTCCGATTACGATAAACAGTTCGTGGAAGCTACAACGGATGGACAGTTGAAGAAAATGCAACTGCCTTAATAGTGGCTCTCCGTGGGGATGCTCTACAAACTATACCAGACGATCTGCAGAATAATTTCAATTACCACATTTCATGATTGAAAATGGGATGTGGAGATAAACATCTACAACAGGTCTACTGTGCTCAGTTAAGAAATTGAGTACAGAAAATCTGAGAGAACCCCAAGGATTCTAAACTAAAATTGCATGGCTAGTCAAATTAGTATATCCAACGGCTTCAGAAAGTTCTTGAACAAATTGGGATGTGAAGGGACTAACATCCATCTCTGCCAGCCGTGCCCCGGAAATAACCACCCTAGTGGCACCGTTAGAACATAAACTGGGTAATCTTTACTTAATGGAACAACTGGAGCCAAGAATTGCAAAATGGTGCTAAACGTAGGAGCAACGAAGACAATAGTGAAACAAAGATTACTGTCGTCATCATTTCGATTACAGCTACAGGAAACCATGCAGCTATTCATGGTGAAATTATTACAAATATTGAGATCAGTTGTAGGAAGTGTACACATCACATGCTAGTAGCGGACAGAAGAATCTGTCATACTGGGGTATGCATATAATATCTGAGTTCGACTTTCCCTTAGGCTTGGAAAACCACATCGTATGAGTTGAAGATGAAGAGATCCCCATTAACCAATGGCATGACCATGTAATAAAAATAATTATAGCAGAAGAAGTGGCATTACTTCCAAGCAGTGAAACAATAGTTATAGGTCACCCGGATGGAGACTTCCGAGCAAGATGCATAGAAATCCTAGAAACCAACAACATAAATATTGGTAGCGAATGGTATTGTAACTGGAAAAGTGTTTATCGAGGCCAAAAAAACACCACCTGTTCGCTTGATGAATGTCAATACCTTCCAAATGAACTAAAGAAGGGCGCCAAATTAGGAACGTGCGTACCTATCTCATCTGTGATTCATTGCATAAAAACCAGTGAAAAGGTTCATCCCGTAAAAACTTATCTAAGCTACATACCACACTTAAATCCCTGGACAACAGTTTATCCCATGAGCAATAGAATAAAGTCAACCAATTGATCCAACGATATGCCGACATATGTGCCCTGGATGACGGTTTGAAAGGAAGAACAAATATTGTGTTACACAAAATAAATACCGGTGATGGCCAATCAATACGTAACTAACCAAGGAGGCTGGCTTTATCCAAAGTAGAGGAATCTGAAAAGATACTAGAGCCATCTAGCAGTCCTTGCGTATCGCCAGTTGTACTGGTTAAGAAGAATGATGGTAGCACTAGATTTGGTGTGGATTATCATCGTTTAAATAATGTGACCAAAAAGAACAGCTATCCTCTACCCAGAATTGATGGAATTTTAGGCGCACTTTCCGGCTCCAAATGATTTTCCACTTTAGTCGGTATGGAGACTAAAAATCGGGAAAATACGGTATTCTCCATTGGATCTGGTCTTTGGCAGTTCAACGTGATGCCTTTTGGTTTGTGTAATGCATCAATAACGTTTGAAAAGCTAACGGAATTGACCATGAAAGGGTCACCTTGACAAACATATCTAGTATATTTGGATGATGTCATAGTTATTAGGAAGACCTAAAAAATCTCGAAGAGTTGTTTCAAAGACTGCGAAATTCACATCTATAACTTAGCCCGAAAAAGTACAACTTGTTTCAGAACAGAGTGAAATATTTGGGCCATGTGTTTTCTGAAAAAGATGTGGCAGTTGACCCAGAAAATTCAGTGCGTACGAGCACGGCCACAACCAAAAAATAAATATGTTTTATGAACCTTCTTGGGGTTATGCACATACTATCGTCGATTTGTATGTGGATTTGTAGACATTGTAAAATCACTTACAAAACTTACTGAAGAAGACCAACCATATTTATGGAGCAAGAGTCATTTGAAGCACTTAAACAAACTTTGATAACTGCACCTATACTCAGTTACCCTAAAATGGAGGGAAAATTTGTCTTAGATACTAATGCTAGCCACGTGGGAATCGGTGCAGTGCTATGCCAAAAACGACACAGCGAAGGAAATATTTAATTATCGCTTGCGTCGTGCAAGAACAGTCTCAGATAATGCATTCGGTTTGCTAAGTCGTCTTCAGAATATTTTACTCAACTATAGCAATTTACCCAAAACCAGTGTCAACTTGACATTAGTTGCGTGTTGTTTACATAACTTGATACTTGGAAAGTTCTTCTAAATCTCGTTACCAATTCAATGCTGAAGTAGCAACTCAAATTAATAATATGCGACCCTTGAATCGTATTGGAGGCTTTGGAATACGAAATACGAGACCAATTGAAAGATTTTTTTAAATTCGGGTATAGGTGCAATTTCTTGGCAAGATAATTGTATTAAAGGAATGTAACATAAACATAATATTACGACATTCATTTTTTTTACAAATAAAAAAACGAAATGTAAACAACATACCTGTTTTCTTTATTTTCGTTGCAATCTTGTCACGATCTCGCCTTGACATTTAGCTAATTAATTCTATTTGATTTAAATTTATTTGTAAGTATTCTGTATATAGCATTAAACAGTTTTTAGTAAGAAATACGTACGGAATTTTTGGTGTTAGGTACAAGTATTCTTTCATGTAATTTATTCTCCCTGTGAGGTATTGCTATTTGGCGTAAATATTTGAAACTATAAATCCTTTCGTTGAAGGTTTAAAATTCAATCGAATACAAGTTTGTTATCGTACACTTTTTGCTATTTTTGGGTGAGTCGACTTGAATTAACACATTTGATACTTTTCATTATCGATCGCTAGATACACCGTGCTGTGCTCTCAAAGTTTTTTCACTTGCTGTTACCGGCGTTCATAATTTGCGCAACGGTAAGCTCTAAGTAGTCTTTCATTAGTTGATTAATAATTCGCTTCTGTTTTATTTTCTTTAGCTCGACCCGTAGGACCTTGCTTGACTCATTTTGGGTATCTTTACGGAACGCGTTCACCACAAAAGATGGGCTCTGTTATAAAATGGTAACCAGTCGAATTCATCGTAATTAGAATTTCCTAACGTATGTGCATAGGCTTCGTAATAGATATGTTTCTTGACATTCGATTTTAATGGAACGAAGCAATCTGTCCTGAAAATGCATAAGATCACTTTAGTAAAACGTCATGTAACTATAAAACAGTTTACATAATAATTATGGCTTGTAATACTTTGCCACACTTGGTATTTTTTGCGAAGATGCTATCGGATAATTTCTTGTTGTGTCTTGTTTAGCATGTATTGCTTTTGACTAAAAGTGATTACTTCCTATTCTAAATTTCACGTTCAATTTATATGCTATTAAATATTAAATTTCTTATAAATGTTATTTCGTATAAATTCAATTAACTATTACAGACATGTCCGAATGTATTATTTATGTAAAATAACTGCGCCAATAAGTTTTAAATGATTTATTTGCAACGAATTTAATTTCTATTATATAACTTATAGTTTTAAGATTTAATTTAATCTATCTAAAAGAATTATTTTATTAACTTTTAATATACAGTATATGTGTAACATGCAAGCGCCCCAGAAAGTATTTCTCTAGAGAAGAATTCTACTGGCAATTTACTTGCGCTATTAATCAATTAATTTATAAACTGCAGTGGTGCAGACATATTTTAGATAGTTACAAGATATCTTGATTACGTACGTTGCTCAGCTTTTTATTGTACGGGATCTTTACACTCAGATTTTATTTACTTAGTATCAATTTAACTGACGCTTTTATTCATAAATTCTTTCGATAAGTAATTAACTGTAACATTTTATATGTTGTATTAAATGTATCGTTATATCATACGAGGTACGAGGTCTTAATAAAAAAAAGATTTAGGTTAGCTTTAATCTATAAAAAGCATTTCAATAATCCTTTTGCTTGTCAAATGTGTCCTTAACTAGAATATAAATTACTGTTGTTAAGTTAGGCGTTTAAATAAAATATTTCAGGTTAGCTTTGATCTATAAAAAGCATTTTAATAATCCTCTTTACTTGTCAAACGTATCCTAAATAAAATATTTCAGGTTAGCTTTGATCTATAAAAAGCATTTCAATAATCCTCTTTGCTTGTCAAACGTGTCCTTAACCAGGATATAAATTACTCTTATTCTTTTATGTATGAATATGTTTTGCTATATTTTTTATTTATTGTTGATGGGAATTGAATAAATGTTCATTGACATCAGATTATACTAAATTATCGCATCCTTCCTTATTTTATTTTAAGTGAATTTAGGTTTCTTTAGGTACTATTGCTGTGGATGCTGTACCTTGACTCCGAATAATTATCAGGCTTACATCTTGTCGTTCTGGTGTATTTCTATTACTATCGAAGAACGTCTGGTGCCCTACCTTTCTCTTTCTCATTCTTATTTTTTAAGAAAGTTTCGACTTGGCGTGAACCACTGACTTTCGCCGAGAAGAAGATTTTTAACAATTTAGGCTGCACCATACCTCCCTTCTCTACCGCTTGCTTCTGAGTTAGTTATTGTGGCAATCTCCCTCCAAATATCGCGACGCTCACATCTTTATATGTTGCACTTTGAGGATCATGCAATGATTTATTCCCTTCTATTGAATTAATAAGAAGATCGTCTTCTTCGACAGAATACTTTAAATTCGCAATTTTATAACGTTAAAGACACGCGCGGCATTATCGCACTTGGAGTAGTCGCTAGCATGCTGTCTCTGTCGCCCGCCGTGGTCGCTCGGCTCTGTCTCGCGCTCCAAAATGTTTTTCATATAATTGCATACAAACTGAAGATCATCTTAAAAATACATTATGAAATCTAAACATAAATAAGACCATCTTTAGAAAATAAGACGGTCTTGATCAATATCGTCTTAAGACCAATCACTAGATTGGATTACGAATTCTACCCTTAAGGCCTCTATGCATAATTAAAAAATATAAGAAATAATATATAAAAATTAGAATATTAAAAATAAGGAATAACGATTTACAATGCACAATAAGGACTAAAAATTACATTCACTATAATTCACCTCTAACCTCAATTGCTTAAAATGGACAATTCTAAACAACTGAAATTATCATTTCTATTTACAATCACTGCATTAAGTACGTTAATGATTTGAATTAAAAAATATTAAAATAATGATAAGGCGATGGTGGGTAAGACTCACATTGTCTTTGTGTAGGTTAAGGGTACTTTAATAATTATGGTTTTAGTTTTTCCTTACAACAATATCAAAGATAATTATAACCGATTTGCGATGTATGTATATAAGTACAAACATTAAGGTTACAAATAACGTTAAATGTTTCGATTCTATACGTATACGCCCAATTACACAAATATAAGAAATAAGAAATAATTTTCCAACAACTTGACATTTCCGATATCTTATTCTTTCGTCTTATTCCTTACATTTTAATTGTGTATGGGTAGTCATAATGTTCAATCAGTTGAATAAAATTATTTCTTTTCACCAATATTTATATTTTGTTTCGTATTCCTTATATCTTTTAATTCTGCATAGGCCTTTAATTTCAGCCAGTAGCTATGATCAATAATTTGCAAATGCGCTATGCCAGCGGTATACCCGGCTGAACGCACACACTTCGTCTTTCCGTACATACTTTTGTAAAGATTGCACTTAAAATCAAGCGATTATCTGTGACGTCATGGCGATTTATCACCGATTCATTTAAGTGATTACGCTCTGGTTACTTATAGCATTTCCGACTTGATGTATTACACCAGTGCCCAGTAAGCATATCAATCAGTATACAAACTTGTGTCGGCGTCTTTAAAGTTTTATTCCACATTTGTTTAGAAAGCTGAACGGTTATTCATGTATGAAGCAATATATGGCGTCACGCATAATAGTAAATTTGCGCTAACTTTAAGAGATAAAAATTTGGTATGAGACAACACACGACTTTTTCTTACGTACATAGATATACAAATATGTCCACAAATGACTAAAATATTATTTACGTTTATTTTGGGAACGATTCAAGTTACTGGACACGCAAAATCCTACTTAACTAGGGGATGTCAAAGGCATAAGAACTGTAGCAAGTATCAAAAATACTGTTATAGCTGTTTTCGAGAAAATCGCAAAAAACTTAAATATCGCAAGAATAAAGTGGCACTTCCAGTCATTCGACTTGAACTAAATTCTTGTAGTCTCATATACGGAAGATAGAAAACTTAAATATAGTTTTTGATTTTCATATGATGATTCGCTTTTGAAATATGTTGTACACAACTAATACTCCAAGTACTTCCGATTACTTGATTTTCAAAAATTTATTAGAGAAACTCTTTGGTTAATATAAAACTGAATTAAGTAGCTAAGAAATATATTAAGTTTAAAAAAATCGTTAGAGCCGATTTCAAGAACCGTGAAAATGAAGAATTCGAAGAATATCTAAAAATAACAGAAATAAAGTGGTACTTCCGATTATTCGATTTTAACCAAATTTTTGATTTTGCATTTTGCAGAAAGTTATAATCACAACCTCAAATATAAATTTTTATTTAGCTAGGATTTTTAGTTTCATAGTTATTTTATTCAGAGTTAACGGTGAAAATACTTCCTGTTACTCGTTTTACGGACAATTTTCTGAGTGACCGCCTAGATTATATGAAAAGGCTTTAAATATATAAGAAATATAGGAAATTTTTAAAAAATCGTCAGAACCGATTTCGAGAAAATTTCAAAAGAAACAAAAAATGACAAGAGTAAATGACACTTCCGGTTATTCGATTTTAGTGAAATTGTTGCATTCGTGTGCGAGGATAAATACAAACTCAAATATAAAATTTTGTTCACCTACGACTTTTCGTTTTCGAGATATCCTGTTCACACACACACGCACGCGCACACACACATGCGCGAGCGCACGGACACACGCACGTGTGTGGAATTGAATCAATAGTTAAGTAAAATATGAGATGTACAAATATTATACACTAGAATCCAATAAAATGGTTAAGAGCCCGTACAGTCGTTGCTAGTAGTTTAACGTCTTATGAAAAATTACATGTTAACTATTTCTAAAGTTTCACATTGTTATAAAAATTATTCTTTTACTGTTTAAAAATTTAAAATTTATTTATCAGATTATTCAAATACTTACAAATCTATAAGTAACAATTAATTTAATGTGTTTCTGTAATGAGGTTAACGAAAAAGTCGGTTTGTATGTTCATATTTTATGTATTTCAATTTTTTTTAAATAAAATGTCAATAGAATCGTTTTTTCTTTAAAATGATGTTTTACAATAAACTATTTCTTTTTTTATAACGAAGAAAATACAGAAATAAATATTTCTCAAATGCTGAGCCAGGTTATGGCGAGATCTGTTCAAATGCTGGGAATTTCGGAGGTGACTCCTCCTTCAAGTAATGTAGAATAATTGCCATATTTGTTCTGTTTATTATTTGTTCTTGGTTGGTGTAAATATTGAAACAATCAGTGTTTCAGTTAATATTAATTTACGATAAAAACAATTTATAAAAATGAGTTATATCCCAGTTCTAGAATCGGTAAGAGTGGGCCATTTACATCTTTCTAAGCCGCCAATGAAAAGAAAAGGAAAAACAAATTTGAATAAATGGCAGAAAGTATTCTTTTTCTTTAACAAATAGTTGTAGTTGTACAGGTGTATATGAGTACATATAGGAAATTCAATATAAATTTCTATTAATGCTTTTTTTTATCTACCCAGGTGATTTTACAGAAAATGTGCAAACAAAAAAATGTTCAGAATTAAAAACTATCAATCATGAAATTAGTTTCACCGATGCATTATTATTAATTTTTAGTTAAATATAGTTTTTTCCATTAAATATCGTTTAATTTTTAAAGCGGTGTGCATCACATAAGTAAATCTATAAGAACAAATAAGACGGAATAATCAGTTGTGTTTATGGAAACAAGATAACTGAATGTTGAATAATTAGTTACCTAACTGTATTGGAAGTATGACTCAGGGTTTTAACAAGTACGTAGCACATAATGGTCTCAGGTTGCATTGCAATGTTTAATTGTACATGGCATTTCGTTGAGTAAAGATAGATTATACGATAAAAGGAACGGTACAAGAATTAAATTGTATTATAATGGAGTTTTGCCAGATTTTATTAAATAAATTAAAGCAAATCCCAACTCATTATTTACAACTGAGTCCTTTTATTTACATGGACATAATTATTAATTTTATTAACGAGTATCT
>JAHWXV010380051.1:0-11790 GCA_024586415.1 Phrixothrix hirtus | reverse complement strand
GGGCCCTAACAAGATCCCACTTCCATTAAATTACGTGGAAGTCAAGAACAACGGCGAGGGGAGGAAGATTCGCCTACTAAAAACAGTGCTCCACCTGGAGATGGTTATTGAAGCTCCTCGAAAAAGGCGAAACGCGAGAACCCAGTGCCACCGGTTCGGCCACAGGCAGAGGTTTTGTAACGCAGAGCCCGTCTGCGTTAAGTGCGGGAGTGGCCACGCAAGCGGCGAATGCGAAAAGCCGAAATCATCTCCGGCAAAGTATGCTAACTGCGCCGGAGAACACACCGCAGCTACAAGGGGTGCCCTAGGTATCCCAAGGTAGTAAAGGTAGCATCAGCACCACGAAGGGGCATGTCCTACGCGGATGCAGTGAAGGCCCCGCCCCCGGCGCAACCGCGAAGTCCAGAGCGATCAGCGATGCCCAGGAAAGGGGAGGAGCTTCCTTTCCGGACCTGGACATGGCAAAAACACTATAATCGGCAGCATAATAGTCGAGGCCATTAAAGAAGCAACCACCTTCGTAGAAGGGGTTCAGAAAATCATTCAGTGCCTGCCGGAGATTTTCGAAATAACCGGACATCTAAAATCCCAAAAAGGGAGGCCGAGAGCCGGCAATCAAAATTCCAACTAGTGCAAAAACATTAAGGATGAAGGTGGTAAAAGTTCTAGACAACTTGGTACACCTTGCCGATGAAGTGCATTGTTCATCCAGAGGCACGTCGCGGATCAGTCAGGAAAGGGTTATGAGTCCGCTAGTTCGACATCGAACATGAGATCCGACCGCGACCAATCCGTGCTAGTTTCGTAATATGTATGTTCGATCAAGACTTGTCCAGCATTACCAGGCAACAGTTCTGCAGTTAAAAGTGAACCTAAAAAATGTCGTTAGAAGACAACAAATCTTTTTGGGAGGAATTTATCCTCCTATATCAGGAAAATACATGAATATAGGATATCAAAAGTAAGGATTATCGCAACAAGCAGAAGAGAAACGATGCTTATGAAAAATTAATTGAGGAATGTAAAGAACTATTTCCAAATACGAACAAGCAATTTGTTATTAAAAAAATATCATCCTTACGAGCATCTTTTCGACGTCAAATAAGGCGAATTAATAGTGCAACAAGAACCGGGGCAGCAGCAGAAAATGTACCAAAACCTACTTTGTGGTACTTCGAATTATTGTCTTTGCTCGTGGATCAAGAAGAGTCTCGTCCAGCAGTGTCTTCGTTAGAAGAAAATAACTTAGATGATGAATCACGGGCTTTACTAAGTATTTATTTTTATTTACTTATAATAAATCCCGAATGACAATATTTATTATACATTACATATTTTATTCATTACTTATATTCTTAAATTTTAACCTTGCAGTTAAGCTTAATGTACAAATCTGTGTTGAAAGCACCTGCATTATTATAATATTTTTTGTATCCGTATCCTACCGCCCTTGCATCAGTAGGCGGAAAATATTGCCTGGGCACATCCAATGCATTGGCGTGCCTAGCACCTAACAATATAGTTCCAGATGTAATGTCTTCCGTGTCAATGTTATTAGGTTGTATGAAAGTGGTACTTTTGCAGCATAAAAAGTTGTGTAAAATTCAGCATGCCATAACGATGTCAGTGACTGTATCCACTGTAGTAGCTATTGGTGTTACAAGAACCCTGAATCTATTTGCCATGATCTCGAATGCATTTTCTACCTCACGCCTTGCACGGGAGAGTCGATAATTGAAACAAGTTTCTTCATAACTATGTCTGTTGGTTTGTCTGTATGGTGTCATGAAATTTGTCATGAGACTAAAAGCTTCGTCTACTATAAACACAAAGGGTAATTTATTTTGGATTCCTGGCCAATATTGACTGGTTGAGGCAATTTGAAAGAATCTGTTATCAACAAATTATAAAAATCTGTATTCTTGATGACACCTCCATCTGATATTCTTCCATTAGTTCCACAACTTACATAAATAAATTCGTAATTAGCATTTACGATCGCCAACAACATGACACTGAAAAATCCTTTGTAGTTATAATAGTATGAACCACTTCCTGGTGGCTGTTTGATAGCTATGTGATTGCAATCTACTACTCCTAAGCAATTCCCAAAGTGCCACATGTTTTTAAATACTTCTGCTGTTTTGAACCATTCCTCTTCTTTTGATGGAAATTGAAATCAAAAATAATGGGCGTATTATAACGAGTATACCTAACTCTGGGTAATTTACTTTGCAGGATACCGATGCAAACACGCAAGACTCTGACCAACATTGGGATGCATCACCAGTTTTGTCGCCTGAAACACCCCAAAGTTTAGCAAGTTTCTGTAACAAGCGATCTCAGGACTGTACACTCTAGACAAAGAAGAAACTCCAATTGTCGGATGCTTCCCTCAAAGTTTTACAAAAAGAAGAACCACCGCAAACAAAATGTTCCAGAAGCACAAGAAATAACATTTGGCAAAAATATTGGTCAACAATTACAGGAACTTGAAGTAAGACAGAAGATAATAACCCAAAACTTGATTTCGGATGTGCTATTCCATGCTAAAGTGAGAAAATCTTACTGATTCTTCTCTTATTTCCCTGAGTTACCAACTAATATCGTATCAAACTGCTCCGATGCATTCTGCAAGAACAAGTATTTTAACACACATGCGCCAATTTTCCAACTTCCACTCGCCCAACCTTTAATGAACCTAGTGTATCATATACACAGCAACCAGAAGCATCAACACCTCAAACACTTACCACTTTGGTAACATCAAATCAGACGTTTGCAAATAGGGATGTGATGGAGGAATTTTTATGCTTTGAGAAACAAAATAATAAATAACTGATTACTACTGACACTACTACTATTACTGACAAAATGATTTATAGTTGCTAATTGTTAGAATTTATAAATATAAAACAATAAAATTTTTATTGAAATGTCCGTTTTTTATATGCATTCCGATATATGAAAAATAATTGGACTTACGCATAAGTACCTTTTCCGGAGGGAGTTGTATATAGCATGACACGTCTCTGGAATGAGATTTTTCCAAGTAACTGAGGAGAAATTATACAAGAAGGATTTAAGTCTTCATAACTCCTACCTGTTACCAGAAACCTGATAGTTGCCAATAAACGTTCTTCAGCACTTACTGCTTCTCTGAATAAAGTGTTTTTCTTTTCTATGAGAGGTTTTATTACCATTAATAATTCTTGAAATGTGTCATAGTCCATTCTGAGGTAATTTATAACGTTAAGTGGCTCACATGACTAGATACAATTCAATAAACGTAAATAAGTAAATTGCTCCCTCTTTTGCAACTACTATTTCACCCAAACACGTTTTTTCATTTTCGAATAATATTATTGCACTAACCGCCAAAGCAACTTTTGACCTTTTAGATAATACGAGAGACATAACGTGTATTAGGGCTCACTATGTCCAGTGTTCAAATGTGGTCTTTTCAAGGTTCGTGTCAAGTCCGTGTAGTGTGTTGACAAACGAGAATGAATCGCGAGTCGGGTCTCGGTTGGGCGTCGGGTCTGGGCTCGTCTAGGGAATGGCCTGGTTTATACTCGTGGTCGCGAAGACGCGGTATATTTTGTTCACTTCATTTGTTAATAACTATTTCCACAGTACACGTGTTAATTAAACCTGTATCGTTGATAAAGCACACTATTGGAGACATTTTGATATGTCTCATATACTCTAGCTCAGTCTGACAAAATAATTATTCACTTCATTTGTCTAGAACTATTCCCACAGCAAACATGCGTCAATTATTAATTAATCTGTATGTACTTACAGTGCATTAAGTCTATAGCATTTAATTTAATTTGTATGTATAACGACTTTGAAGTAATAAGATCTGCTAGAAGAGAAGCTTCACAAAGTTCGAGTATTGGTATGGATAAAGTTTTCAGTGGTGCCACCTTAGATTTTTCCATTACAATAGAAACCAAAATTTCGACAGTGAAATATTCAACCCTAAGAAAAACTGCAGCTCCATATCCAAGTAAGAAGGCATCTGAAAACCCATGAAGTTCGATCCTACTACGTTTATCATCGCGAGACGACTTGGCAACTTAATTTTGAAAGATACAGTAGTTGATTTTTAAATGAATACCATGTATCCAGAATATACAGAGGAGGAATTTCACCACAGTGAATGCAGGACTCTGATAATTTTAGCATTCAATGTTTTGCTAAAAGGGAGACAGGAGAACAAAACTCCAAAGGATCAAAGATTCTAGCAAGGTGGGACAAAATTTTCATTTTTGTGTATGGTTTATCATCAGGATAAACCAAATAAGATAAGATGTCGTTGTTAGGGTCCCATTGAAGTCTCAAAATTTTGATAACATTTGGTTCAGATTTATCAAATGTTAAAGACATTGGAGTGTCAGAATCTAGAAAGAAAGAAAGAAGTTTTAGCTTATTACTTCTTCATTTTTGAGTTGAAGTAGAAGGACGAGTTTTTTTTTGTACTTTTAAGGTCGATTGTATCGAATCATGTCCAGTGAGAATGTCATCGACGTAAATATCCCTTAAAAGGATCTTGAAAGCATTAGAAAAGTTATCCGACTTAATGTATGCGAGCCCTTGCAGGAATCTAATCGCTTGATATGGAAATGGCTTAAGGCGACAAACAACGGTTCTTAAAGAGTATGTTCCGATCGGATGATTGATAGAAAATTTCCGGAGGATATTTGGGTAACGCGTATGGGAAGAAGCGATAAGAATTTGACGACACATTTGTTTTATATCTGCAGCAAAAGCCACTTAATAAATTCTGAAATTAATTAAAACAACACGGACAACATTTTGAAGTTTAGAACCAGAAGAGCAGACCTTTTGGTCCTTTCTGTGAACCATCGAACATAATCATTATTTTCGAAGTGTTGAAAACACTATGGTGCGGAATAAAGTAGAAAGAACCGAATTTCTTTTGAAGTAGGTGTGGGAATTAGACTTACGTGACCAGTTTGCAAGTGATCTTGCATAAAAAGTTGGTAAGCTTTGTAATGAACTGAATTTTTTAACAATTTAGATTCAATAATTGAAATCGACGTAATACTATGGGATAAGTACTATATTACCTATAATTGGCTCTGATCCTTTGAAGGGCAAAGAAACTACAAATCTGCTACAATCGGTACGAGATATCGTTTCAGAAAATAAGTTTTCGCACTTCATATCGTCTAGACTGATATGGATTTTTGCAGAGACCTTTTCAATTTCACAGAATATTGAATGCGCCTTTCCAGGGTCAATTCTAGTGTAGTGCAACAACTAGCCAAAAAGTATGCACTTTCAACCATGCCACTTAGGGCGTAGCCAAAAACCGTTTAAATGGCACTTGCCTGTCTCTGTTGCTCGTGAATAATACCTGGTCTCAAAGTTTAAGGAAATAATTCACACCCTATTAGCATATCTATTAAATTTGGCTTGTGGAAGTTTTCGTCTGCAAGTTTGCCGGAATCGATAGATATTGTTTGTACACTGGGGTCCGATCTGTGGTAGAACGAGAGCTTCAAAGTTGAAAGTAGGTTTTTATTGACCTTGAATTAATTTGAATTAAGCCTGTAATGGAAATTGAAAGTTGTTTTCAAGGTAAACCTAGACGATTTAGACAACGTTCGGGAATGAAATTGACTGCGAAGCAGTGTCTAGTAAAATTTGAACAGTTGAAAGTTTTCTCTAGAATCGAGGATTTCGGAAATAACAGTGTTCATCAGAAAAGTTGTTTGGCAAGAATCTGTGATGGCGAAGGAAGTGGCAGACTTACTATTGTCCTGCTTATTGCAATCGGAGGTGGAAGTAGAAAGATTTTGTACTGTGGTTGGAGCGTAGTGACTTGGATTGGCAGCGAAGCTGACCTTTCGCTTAGGAATGTAGCGCATGGAATGGTGACGACCTTGGCAGGATCTTCATTGATAACTGGATGTACAATCAGCAACGGAATGTGCATGATGCAAACAGTTAAGGCACAGGTTTTCCTACTTTGCAAAGGAAAATCTGTCTTGTACACGCCTAATCAAGCTATCGTCGTACACTATTGGATAATTCAACGACGACGAGGTAATAGATCTCAATAAAGTTAAAGGTTCCTTTACAACGGTATAAATTAGATACTGACATTTTTCTATTTGTCTAAGCCTCGTATTTTCGTGAATAAGTGATTTAAAAAGAACGAAGAATGTTTGCTATCCTTTGCAATTGCTATCAAAAATAAGAATTTTAATTTTCGGAAGCTTTACAGCATCGCCTTTAGTAGTAGTTACGTTAGATCTACCGGAGTTTGCAGATTCCGCTTTAAAGAAATCATAATAAATACCTTTGGTAAAATAGTAGTGACCATCCGCGTGTTTCCTAACAAGGAGTTGGGTATCTAAATTCAATTTAGGTTCGTATAAAAGCCAAAAAATTTGATTATGAGGCGTGGAAAATACGTGATACAAAGTTTCAAGGTCTTCATATTATGACTGAAATTCTGGATAAAAATGATTGTCTTTTTTAGCTTCTAATGCGACTTTGTAAGTTTCGGAAAGTCTGTTCAGGACAATTTTGTGTTTATCTTCATGCCTTTTTACTTTCTCTTATTCTACATGAAATATAGATAAAAGATAAAGTATTGTTTTCGACCAAAATTTTCGATGTCGAAATTTTACTGGAAATAAACGTTTTCGGATCCCCTGAGTACGAAAATAATGTTTATGGAAATTTATCTGCAGGCGCACGCGCGTGTGAGTCGGTGCGTGCGTGCGTGCGTGTTTGTGTGTGTGCCTGGGTGTATGCGTGTGTGGGTGCGTGTGTGTGTCTGTGAACACGATAACTCGAAAACAAAAAGTTTTATTTAAACAAAATTTCATATTTGAGTTTCCATCTATCGCCGCACACGACTGCAACAATTTTACAAAAATCGAATAACCGAAAGTGCTTAAGTACTCTTGTCATTTTTTGGTTTTTCGAGATTTTCTTGAAATCAGCTTTAACGATGGTTTTAAAATCTAATATATTTCTAGGACATTTACTGCCCTTTTATATAACCCAGGCAGTTTCTTAAAAAATTTGCTGAACTCGAATAACGGGAAGTAGTTTTACAGTTGGCTGAATAAAATAACTATCAAACTAAAAGCCCTAGCTAAATGTAAATTTATATTTGAGATCATAACCGCCTTTATCTGCAAAATCAAAATATGGTTAAAATGAAATAACCGGAAGTACCGTCTTATTTCTGTAATTTTTAGATATTTTCCGAATTTTTCGTTTATCGAGATTTTCTTGAAATCGGCTACACTTCTTTTAAAATCTATTATATTTCTTAGAAATTTAAGAACCTTTTATATAATTTGGACGAGTACTCAAAAAATTTCCGTAACTCCAGTAACGGAAAGTAGCGTCATCTTTAACTCTGAATAAAATAACTATGAAACTAAAAGCCCTAACTGAATGAAAATTTATATTTGCGGTCATAAACGCCTTTATCTATAAAATCAAAAATTGGTTAAAATCTAATAAACAGAAGGACCAGATTATTTCTGTAATTTTTAGATATTTTCAGATTTCTTCATTTTCACGGTTTTCTTGAAATCGGCTCAGACTTTTTAAACTTGGCATATTTCTTAGCTGCTTAATTTAGTTTTATATTGAGCAAGGAGTTTCTCTATTAAATTTTTGAAAATCGAGTAACCGGGAGTACTTGGAGTATTAGTTGTGAACTACATACGAGGGGCATTCAATGTATTCTCGGTATAGGCATGAAAGAAAATGCAGAAAATTCTGAATAAATTTTAATTCTCAATGTAGTCCCTCATAACCTCAATACACTTGTTTGATCGGGAAACTAACTTTTCAATACCCTGTAAAAATAATTTTTCCTCTTTGTCCGAAAAATGTGCATTAATTGCCCCCTTCAGCTCTTCATCGTCGGAAAAAGACTTTCCACGAAGATCTTTGTTGAGGTTAGGGAACAGAAAGTAATAACTAGGGGCCACGTCGAGGCTGTAGGGTGGACTGGATGATTTATTCAAAACCACAGTCTCACACAGCAGCCTTGGCAACACGCCCTGTGTGAACCCGTACGTTCCACGCCTTTTCTCTTTAATTTCTTCCCTCAAATTACGCAGAGCGTTTGCATAAGATGCCACAGTAACACTATGACTTTTTTCTGTGTACTCAATTAGTAAAATTCCCTTTGAGTCCCAAAACAATGTGGTCATGAGTTTTCTGGCTGATTAAGTGACTTTGAACTTCTTTGGTGGCTGTGCTTCTTTTTTATGTCACTGCTTGGACTCCTGATTGCTCTCAGGATCATAACGATGAACCCACGTTTCATCTCCGGTAATAATCCGGTCGAAAATACTCGGCGAATTTTCACCACAGAGCTCCAAAAACTCCCTACAACACTCGGCTCGCACTTATTTCTGAGGCGCGGTGAGCATTCGCGGCTCCCATCTTGCACTGACCTTTGACAGGTTAAGATGCCATGAAGGATAGTGTGAATGGTACCCAGGGATATCTTAGTCATTTCTGCTAACATTTTGACCTTTATACGGGCATCTTCGAGTACAAGTTTCTCATCAAATTCACCTTTTCCTCAGCAGTGGCACTAACCGGCCCGCCGGCATTGGGGTCGTCTTCAATGTGCTCTCTACACCGTTTAAATTCACTTGACCACTTTTGAACGGCGAATAATGAAGGAGCAGAATCTGATGGATGATTTTTTGGAGTTTTCCTTGTCTTGTAAGGAATTTTATTACAGCGCAATGCTCGATTTTTCGCAACACTGTCGCTTCAGTCATTTTGATTGTCTTTCTCCAAGGCATCTAGAACAATAACGATGATAATGAATTGAAAATTTGTATTTATACCCTCAGGGAGTGTCGTTTGGCATTGAGATAATTTAAAAACCTTTATCATTACTAAATCGCCCCGATATCGAGAATACACTGAACTCCCCTCGTATCTCAAAAACAAATCGTATAAAAATCTAAAACTATATATAAATTTTTTATATTCCACACAAAAGACGACAAGAATTTAGTTCAAATCGAATGATCGGAAGTACTACTTTAGAGCAACGACACACAGCGATTTCCGCAGAGACGGCGACCGAGTCGGGCAAATTGAAAGGCGAAGAAAAGGAGAGTTTTCTAATTTATTTCTTGAATTAACGAAAGACGATGACAAATGTTTTAATTATTTAAGAATTCTATTAAACTAAATATTACTAAAATGAACACTCACATGAAAATATATATTCCTGCAGAAGAAAAATTGGATATCACTCTCAAGTAACTAATTCAAACTACTTTAACATTTATTTTAGGCTTTATTTTAATTGAAACATTTCTTAACTAAAAAAATAAAAATAAATATATTAAAAAATGCTAAACTGGGAATCTTCGTCTGGACTGAAGTTGCTTAAGTAGGATTGAGCAGAGTCCGCTGGAGATAGCGCCGGTACAGAAATTCTGGATGGTTGTTCTGGGTGATTAGCTTGAGATTAGTTCTAGTTAAAACAATTTTGTTGAAGTTCATTAAATAAATGCATCTTCTTGTTTCCGTTTAAATTAAGAAAACTGATTTTTACTAAAGGATCCCAAAGTCATAATTTAGATAAGCAAAATCCGAGCTTACGTAAAAATTTTAGTCGGATTAATTTTAATTTTAATTTTTGTACATTTTAAATGTCCTTTCTTATAATTCTGAACAGACCTTGTGCATGTTCATATTTTGCTGATAATGCGTTTCTATTTATTTACTCAGTTCTATATCACGATCTAAGTCTTCCTCTTGTCTATTTCAAGGTTTCCCGGAAATGTTTGTTAAAGTGAATTTATTTAAAGTTATAAATACTTCTGGTGCGTTCAACTTATTATCAATTAATTGTTTATACTTCATTTTATCAATGAACATGCATTTACGTCTCAGTGTCCTTTATTTTGAAAACTCTCACTGATTATTAATCATACCCCTGACCGCTGTAGTAGTGTTAGAGAAGAGAGAGAAGAGAAGGACAGCAACAACGCAACCGTTGAATAGAACGGAAGCGCCGAAATAGAACTGTATTGTATATGTAAAAAAAAGTCAAAGAGTGTACGTTAGTTGATCCCCATTATAGATATGACATCCTGTTACCGATAGCGGCAAAGGATGTAGCTCGTCCGTCAAACTAGAAGATCTACAGACCGCCAGGGACCTGTCCACGCCCGTCAATAGACTGCATTATCATATGGCGATCATGCCATAAAAGAACCAACCCTGGCAAGCCGCCGTTACCCCAAGAAACACCCCGAACAGCAATCTCGCCGTCGAAAATCTCAATCCTGCTAGTAAAATCTGAAGTAAACCGAATGTACTACAGAAGATAAATTAAATGTCACACAAAGAGGTTTTCCGAACGTAAAATGGGTTGCCTAATTCAAAAATGCCTCTGCCAACTATAAGACATTTTCTCAAGGTCAAACGAAAAATATAATTCAATCAATGCTGGTTCTTTAGTTGTCAATTGCAAGGGATTTAAATATTTGAATGACGTTAATATTAACGCATTTAATCTCCAAACTATTATTCGTGTAAAGAATGTTTATAGAATATTTCAAATCTATCTTACTACTAAATTGTAATAATTTACTCGTTGGTGCAATGTAAAATGCTCTTCTGATATTTTTACCAATATTTTAAGTATTATGTGTAGATAAATTTTTAGAACAATTGCATCTGTAAGACTACCTAAATTTCGTCTACAAATAAAAATTTTCTAGTATTTTTATTATTGTTCTAAATTAAATCAAATTAACAGGAGGCCTTGTTGGATAAATAAATACATATTTTAATTTTTAAGTTTAAACACCTACATAAAAAATACTTATTGACTGTCCTCAAAGTCGAAAAGATAGAAAATATACGATTTAATAAATTTTGTAGGTATAAAAAATTAAAATTAACAAACTCTTCCTAATAACTGGCTCATTTTTAAATAATGTGTCAGAAATAATAAGTGAATAAACGAACCTTAAATCATATTAACGTATTTTATTTATAATGGAAATAAATTTGTGATTAATAGTTTTATTATAATTTGAGCTTCAAATTTAAAATAATATACATACATAAATATCATTATTAAGAAAAAGAGCTTAGTAACATTAAAATTTGTATACTGTTCATAAAAATACTGAACTTTAAAAAATATCCCTAAATAAGCTTATATGACAATCAAACTAATGTAAATATAACCACATAACTGCAAACATTTACAAACAAAAACTGAATTTACAGTTATACAGAGTGTCCGCGATATAAAAAGAATTGTTTAACACACATGTACCCAAACCCTTTTTGAAGATATATCTGTAGGAATCTTTAACGTAAAACAAAGATTTCGTAAATTTTCGCGTAAAAAATCTATCATGGATACAAACCTGTAATAACCTTTACCATGAAACGTACTTAAAAACATAAATATCACTGTTTTTATTGACAAATATGTTACCTTTACTATTAGAGTACTTATCGAATCAAGGTCGCCATCTGTTTTAGTAAAAAATAGTCGAACGTATTTCTTTGTTTGTATGTGGTAAAACACTATTACTTATTAATTATAATTATTTACACATTAATTATTATAAATTTATTTGATAAATATCTTAAATTGACATAATTTTTATTTACATTAATTTGTATAAACATTAAATATTTATGGAAACTTTCACAGTTATTATTCATAATTAAAACAATATTTGGGTTAAAACTGTGTAACTTTAATAAAAATTAAACGTTTCG
>JAHWXV010379987.1:0-12064 GCA_024586415.1 Phrixothrix hirtus | reverse complement strand
AAGGGTATATCTTCACTCATACATATTTCCGTCAAGGATTTATTTTATTTTTGTATGATGAACACAAATCATTTTTAAATTTAAAATGACACGCAGTCAACGATGTACATGTACCGCATCCAAGATGTTTAGCCATTCTAAGGATTATTAATCAGACAAGTATCTCCCATTTGTAACTTCACAGCATCCAGCACTTTCTAAGCTGTCTTCCAATATACTCGTAATGTTTTTGGTTCCAGTTCTCTAATTTTTCGTCAAATGTTATTTCTAAGCTCCTAGAGTGTTTAAAATTTGTTTCCACTTTAAAATAACCCCCATAGGAGTAATCGGGAGTAGCCAAATCTGAGGAATTCATTAATCTGCCATTGAGCATTCAATGAGAAAGTTTTACTGTTGCACTCAAAGCATGAGTAGTTGTCATTCCTGATTAGAACATATCACGTCTGTTGTCTATCTTTGTATGTGCAATTTTCAATAATTTCTTAATAGTGCTCTCCTGTTACCCTCAATGCGTCACTTCCATAATTTTCGAAACATTTTATTTCAAATATTCGTTCTAACGCCATGTCACACCATACTGTGCATTAGAGATGATTCAACCTTCATGAGAGCTATTGATGAAACCATTTCGGCCTCAATTGGTCAGTTTTTACTAATTGTTGAAAGTGCGTTTTAAATATTGTACGAGAAGAGATGTAATTCTTTCAAAATTCGTAGAAATGCCCTTCTACTTAGAACATATTCGGGCTCTTAGTTCTTCGCAGATCAGGTTCATCCAAGTCGAAATTAGAAACAGACCCTTCTTCTTGAAAACATTGAATGACAGTTCGGGTAGTTGGCCTTGAAGGAATATTTCTGATATTAAAATGGCGGCAATATGCTCCATGCGTAAGCATGGAATTGAAATTTGAGTAACTTCTGTGCTTTGATGAGTCATGTATTTCGCGATAGCAAGTATCTCAAATATTAATTAAACATCTATGAAATAAGGAAATAAAATAGACTACAAGTAAAAAAGTTATTTAACTTTTTGGATGCATACCTTTGGAACCCTTACGTGGTACGAATGTGTGTCTCAAATGAAGTATTTGGTTGCACCAAAATAAAGACATATTAATCTTTTCTAGTGGCGCCCATGTTCAAAACTCAGGCTAGTTAGTACCATTTGCTATCTAATGCTCTACTGCCCAATTATACAGGATTTCAGGGTAGCTTGAATATTTACTCTGCGATTACAAATCAAATGGTTGCTTAGTTTTCAAAATCTTTCCAGCCTCTTTTGAATTTTTAGAATTCCGTGCTTCAAATACATTGATTGATGTTCGTACGTTTTACGAACAAGGGGTCTTGATTGAAATCACAAATGCCATGAAAGGAAGTTAGTGAAAATGGAACAACGATGTTATCCTACCTCACAGCTAAAACATTTTAGCATTACTATGGTTATGTAAGCCAAGGTTTGATTCGCATATAACACAAAACGTTAACTTTGTTATTAAATTATCTAAGTAAGTTTATTTTAAAAGGTAAGTCCTCTGTACTCCTAACCGTTCCACTACTGATGACGAGTATACCCGTGATAAAATGTCGAGCCTAAAGTGCTGCTACCGAGTTAACTCGTTAGACGATCTATGGTCTTATTGACAGAATACTATCTCTAGATTCGTTATTGTACTCTTTTGTACATTTTTATTTTGATTTTTGAGAACTAAAAGTAAACATTTTGAAAAAAAATGTATTCAGTGCATTCATACCTTATTGCTTTTAAACTATTCAATAGGGAAAGGGTTAATAAAGAAAAATTACCTTGCATCTCGCCTAATGATAATTCTATTGACAGAATTTTAACATATTGATCGGAAATTTGTTACACGTTTCGCCAAATGATCGACATCTTCAGGTAAAGATAATGAAATTATCTATGTAAAGTTAGCGCGAGCCTCTACGCTAATGTATGGGACATTGTAAAATCTATTGGGAAATACAGACTCCAATTTTATTTATAAGTAGATACGTTACTAATTAAAATAGATTTGTTAACAGAATTTTTATGAACAAATTACGATTATTTGTCATTTTGTTGGGTACGCACTGTACATAATGTTAAAATATAATTGAACAGAGCAATATTTTATTTTAAAAGAAAGATACCTCAAAAACGTTTGCAAAAGTTATTTTTATGACCAATTCTGAATGCTGCTATTTTTAAACATTAACTTTTATCTAAATATTTGCAACAAAAATAGTTAATTGCCATTTTTGATAATAATCAACATTTCTTATGTTCTAACAACATTGTGTATACAAAACTTTATAAATTAACGAGTAAGCACTGCAGTATAAACGAATTCTAAATGAAACAGTAATGACGTAAAGAAAACTTTCTTCAGAATCGAGAGAAACTTTAAATTGGCGTTTCTTCGTTCAACTCAAAGAAGCTCGTTTTATACGTTGGTAATTTATAATGAATAAAATTTGAATTCAACTTAATTGCTAGTCTTGATGGATTTTCTAGCACAGGCGGACATTTTCTCGAGGTTTTCTCGAGGGGTGAATACATTTTATAAATTATATCGTGGGGAGTTTTAAGAACGCCATTTGTGTTTTATCGATTTTTATTACGGAGTTTTTGCTTGGTACAGTACTCTAATTAAAATTTTATAAAGGGAGTTTTCTTACTTTATAATTAGGCGCTTAAATGATACCGCGGGCTTTAATGGACGTTTCTTAATTAAGATTGATTATTGCGTACGTTAACCAGTCATATTTTTCGCTATGAACAGTTATGGTTAATTTATGAGATACAGGCTTAAGCTAATAATTATTTAATACAAAATTTAAACGAAGATTGTTTAGATCTATGAGAAAGACAAATAAAGAATAAATTAACGACATTTGTTTATAGCGAAGATGTACGCTAAGCGAGAGTGAAAATTCTATAAAGAGGGCGATTAATAAACTTGAAAATAAAGGAATATAGGAAAGGGGTTAAAATTTATACGGTTCGTTTTTAATGACGTCAAGCCATATTGGGGGAAAATTAAAACGTAATTTTGTTTTTGCACGATCGCGAAACTTCATACAACTTCCAGTCATAATTTCTGCAAATTTAAGCTAAAATATCGCCCCAAACTACAGACTGTGCGAACTTGAGTTTTTAGAACTTGAATTTATAATAGAAATTAAAATGCATTCTATTTTCGTAAATGCTAAGTTTTATTTAAGATTCGTTTTGTACGGTAAGGAAGTTTTAGTTTAAATAAAACTTCCTTACAATATATTTTACAACTTCTAAATAAGAAATGCTTCGCCGAAAGTTTGCAAAAGTATGGAAGTTAAATAACTAACGAAATAAGTTGGTACGCCTGAAATAATTTAAAGTACACAAGCCTGAAAAACGGCTCTGTAATTAATCTTAATTTTAAATTACTTTTGCTGCAGATGTGTTTAGGAGTATGAGAGTTTCGTATGATTTATTATACGTCCAAAATAAGACGCTTAATACCTTAATTATCAAGGAAAATGTAATTCAGCGTAAAAATTTCGACCTAAATTTAAATAACTCAAACTTCTCATAAATCATACTTAACGTATTCATTTATACTAAATACCGTCAGCTGTAAACACCTTCCTGTATATTATTTTATATTAAAACACATCACTTGAGCATTAATTTAAAACTATGTAAAATCTATTAAAACAATTTATAAAAATGTTTTTTAGTTTCTTCAATTTTATTATTATTACACCTCTGAGAGTACCTTTGTGAAAAACAAGTCGGCCGTAAGATGACAAAAAGTTTTTAGACCACACTGAAACATCAATGTTTTAATAGTATAAATATTTTGCCACGTACAGCAGTTAAATTTTACTACGTTGTGTTTGGCAAAATCCAAGAACAAGAAACGTCAAGGAAAAAAGAAGGGGGTTCGTCCACACAACGTAAACAAAGACATCTGAAAAGGCATACCGCTGTGGTTACCGGCAGATAAGTCACTTAAATAAGTCAAATTGAGCGCCAGTCGTTCGTAGTAGATCGAGCGGCACATAGACAAACGACAAAGTATGCGTCACCGTAAATACTGCTTCTATAAAAATATCTACGTGTAGGAATTGAAAAGATCTTACCTAACCGGCGAAAAAGGTCATTAAAAAAAGCGTATCCAAAACCAACACCATTAATGGCTAAGTTTAGCAATTAATCCATCTATTAGAATAAGTATCTTTTGAGATTAAGGCTAACTTAATAATTTACATGCATAAACCCGTGGCTGAAGTAACAACATCGCAGTTGAACTAGCGTATCAGGAATGTACTTTAATCTAATGACTTAACTCCTAACACTATATTATCTGGCACTACCATTTCCATGAACTAACGAGTAAAACTTAAAATACAACTCCAGCTTTCTCGAGAAAATGTTCTGCTTTGGATAACTCAAAAACTCTGAGATAAAGGTGTTAATAATTATTCTTTTGCTAGTACTAAATACTTCACATCGATCTGAACATTCTATATATGCGTATAATATCAAATGTAGAAAACTAAAGTATGAAATTAACATAAAACAAACAATCTAGATCGCAGCTATTATATTAGTACACAATTAGACATGTTATTTATACAAATTCGCATGTGTTACTAAATTTAAATTAAAACTTTCCATAAATGAAAAATACAATTAGTAAATTTCTCGGGAGTTCTAACGATTTCAAATAACAATTAGACTAAAATATTTCGTGTTGTACCACGCATCAAACAAACCAGATACTACCAATGAGATAACAGCTACATATGTGATAGAGCCGTATTGTGAAAGATCATTTAACGCAGGTGCAATTAAGCACTTTGAAATAAAAGAAAAGAACAACTTTGTTAAGTTAACTTCGTGAAGTGTTTCAGTGTACCAGCTCTTTCACCCTGTTTTGAACTTGCCTTGGTTTAAAATTCAGGTACACATCTGGAAAAACAGATGTTATAAAACCTAAAATTAATGGCTTGATAAAGCAAGGAACACAAATTCAAACCCCTTAATTATAATAGAGCGACCTATATTAAGATACTGTTATTCGACAATTTGCACGTGTTCGTGAAGCGGTCGCAAAGAAATGAAAGTTCTAGATTATTGTATATATATACATTTTGCAAAATCTTTTTAAAGATTCTTATGATTTATACAATTAGTTAGCGACGCCAGCGACCTTACAGATTCTCAGCTAAAATAAATTAACCAATCAACTAAATTAATTCTCCTTGACTTGATTATTAAGCAACTACAGTATCCATTAAATAAACTATTAAAAAAACCTATACAAAAAGAATTTCGTTTAATCTGTAAACATACTATGAAAATCAATTTTAAAGTAATTATTTTAAACACCAATCCAGCTTCAAAACAAAAGGTATACCTATGAAAAATTAACGTCACGCACTCTCCTAGATACATGGAAAACCGGCGATAGTTGTAAATACGGTTTTTCTCCCAAAACAACTAGGTTTTTCACCAAAAAGTACAAATGAGTACGGTAGGAATAATGGAAAAAAATAAATCTAACCAAAAGACGAACACCACTATCTTCAATATATACAAGGTCGAACGACCTAATGCTGAACAAGGATAAGAAAAATTATCAGTAGACTTAATCAAGGAAATCTCAAAAAGGGCATGGTATAATAAAGGTATAATAACGGTATAATAACGTGAAGAGAGAGAGAATAGGAATACCAAGTTGGATTAAGTCAAAGACAAAGTTATTCGATGTAACAGGTAAAAATAAATTTAAATCAAACCGATTAAGTAAAGTCAGCTATATCTAAAATAGAACCAATAAATAAGTACTACGAGCAGAGTTGAAATAATAAACAAATTAGAATGTTGAATTATTCTAAGAACCAGACACAGGCCTATAAATCGTAAACAACTACCCCAAGAAAAGAGAAAGGAATAAAAGGACGGGGAAAGACAAATTAACTAATTGTAAGTGGCAACAAAAATCCGAAAACTATTCGAAATAAATTCAAGACGCGAAGCAAGTCCAAATACTCGACAATTTTGCTATGAAAGAACATGGCAAAGAAAATATAGAGACTAAGTAACATGAATAATGCGAATAACCAATGTTCTAACTGATAAAATGACATAAATATTAAGACGTCAAGATAACAAAAGAAATATGATAAGAAGCTTCAATGTAGCAAACAAATTTATGAATATTTTAAAACCATTTAAAGAAAAAAAGAATACAAACATACAAGTCAAAAGCGAGATAAGAAGAAGCAAGTCTTATACAAAAGTCTGAGATTACTAATGAGCCCTGGATGGTGCAAAACAATATATGTGTAGCACGATAGTTGACTTTTACGACACACTGAGCAAACATGTGGGTGCAGTACTCTTGAGCGGCTACAACACGCCGAAAAGAGATAGCGGTGCGATATTACAAAAAGGAAAGATGTAAAAGTGGTATATTAGTATCCTTTTCGATTACTTATACAAATTCATTATTATTTTGCTGAACCTCGTATACGCGTTGTTAAATTATTGGGCATATAAATTGAAATTTCTGCTTTATTTTTAATCTAGCTTCGGTTGTTTATACATAATTTACTTCCAATTGCTATAAAAATTCTTTGCTGCAATTTCGTTTATTTATTAATTATTGAATAATCTGCTTTAGAACATTGTGTATTTTAAAATCTTATTATTACATTTGTATTAAATCAAAAGTCCTTGGTCAAATTCGACAAACATTTCGCATATGTTATCAGCTATAGCCACATGTGCATATGTTCGAGCCACGACTGGTTCTTTCTTTTCAATAATCGCTCTGTGCTCAAACGGTTGGTTTTTCTTTGTGCTACTTTAACATCTACCACCGGTATGTATTTCGCTGATTTTCTAATTAACATTATTGGTAATTGTTGTCTTGTATTTATTAGTTTATCGCTGGGGACTTCGTTCCACCAGGCGTTCTTATCAAGGTGCCGCAACCTTACGGATGCTGCCTGATGATTTCTGGTTACTACTACCCTCTTATGTTTTATTTATTTCTTCGCATTATGTCGCTCAATCTGCAGCGCACGTTTACTCAATTTAATATTACTTTCTATAAATAAGCTGCAATGTGTTTGGTTAACATCTTTGTTGAATTTTATCAAGTTATCTTCTCCGCTTATGAAGCCCTACTACGTTCTCTACGTTTTAATTTGTAACTTATAACACATGCAATATTTATTTAGACACGTGCATTGCAATATATTAAAGTTATACTATTCACTGTAAAGTAACGCCGTTTAATTTAATATTCATTTAATTCGATTTTACTATTTATTTTAAAAATGCTACAAACTTTACTTTGCAATCTTCCTCTATCATAAAGTTATTGTTTTTTTTATTTTTAATTAATTTAAAATGCAGTTATTTGAGTGGTTATACTTGTATAAGCTTGGTTTATCCTCGAGAACAAAACCGTCGCAAATAGACCATCAGTCGAATTGTTTTAGGTAAATTTGGTTTATTACTTTTTCAGCTAGATGGAACTTCCAGCTGCTGGACCAACGACACTGTTTGAGGAACTTTAGGGTAAAGTAAGTACACCGCACGCCTTGTCGTTCAGGAGTGTGTTGCTTCTACGATTTTACGAACACTGGCGTGCATTCTTATTCTTATTTTTTATTGGAAGCTCCTAGATTGTGCTAACCCCAACCCTGTCCGGCATCGAACAAGCCAGCTGGCACAACCGAGTCTTGCGACGTCGTGTGTAGGCTTATGGTCGCGTTCCATGTCGTAACTTAATAAAGATGTACTCTTATTTTATGTATCTATATGTTCAACTTTATATTATGATGATTGCGAACACCCATTATACAACTCAGGTAAAATTCAAAAGATGGCACTACCAGGATAAAATAAATATTAGTTTGTTATAACACGTTGTTCCGTAGGGCGTTATACTAATTTTTAAGAACATCTGCTGATTAGTTTGTCTTTGATAGGCATTTAAAGTAAACAACTTGTGTTAGTTTCTCCAGAATGCAAAAAAGTGACTTTCGCGTTCCCATTAAACATTATTTGTTGCGTGGAAAAACTATAACAAAAACAAAACGAAAGCATAGCAAATAGTATCCGGACTTTGCTATATTAACTAAAATTATTTAGGCGTGATTTAGTGGTTTTGGTTCGCGATGTTGAGTGGTCTAGCAGCATGCCAAAATGTGGATGTAAGTACATCAGAAAGAAAAGTGTTTGATAATGTGTTGACAGATCGTCAAGAGAAGGCGCGTCTGTTTATAGATGCTTTATACTTATAGTTTGGTATAGTACAATTTTACATGATGCTTTGGGTATGAAAAAGATTTCTGAAAGCTGGATATCGCGTTTTTTAGCAGTAGAACAAAAATTTAATCGTTCAACGACTTGAAATTCTTTAAGCGTAATACATCTGAATTTTTGCGTCGATTTATTAGTGGTAATAAAACTGGAATTCACCACTACACTCCTAAAACCAAAAATTAATCTAGGCAATGGGTTGAAGCTGGTTCAAATACACCGAAGAAGGCAAAAGCGGTGCCATCGCCTGGTAAACTCATGGCTACTGTTTTTGAGATGGTTGTGGAATCATCTTCATTGACTACTTTCTAGAGCGTAGAACAATAACAAGAAATTATTATTCATGGATGTTGAATCAGTTGAAGAAAGAAATTAAAGGAAATCGGCTACCAGTAGCAAAGAAAAAGATGTTGTTTCACCAATATTATACTACAGCATCACGTTCTTCAGCTATTGCAATTTTATTTCCAAATGCTTTCACATCTCCCATATCCATCCGACATAGATTCTTCTGACTATCTCTTAGTTCTAAACATGAATACTTGGTATGTTGATAAAAAATTTTCAACCAAAAAAGAACCGATTGCCGATGTAGACGCACATGTTGCAGACTGATAAGGCATTAACGTATTGAATTTAATTAGAATAAATGTATTGATTTGGAAGGGAACTATGTTGAAACTAAAGTAATTTACATAGAAAAAACAAATGAGCTACCCTCTTATATTGTGCGGTTTAATTAATGTATTGCATTTCCATAAAATATGTTCAGCGTAATGACAGATTTGTATTTTAAATTATTTCGTTCTTAGAATTTAGGGATATTTTTCATTAATTGAAAACAGTCGTTTTGGACAATATATTTGGGGACGTAATATTTTTGTTTTAGAGATCATTCCGTTTTATGAATAGTACTACAATGAATTCTTTTATTAATTATTATAATTTATGATTTGATTTATGGACTTGCAGACCCAGGTTACATTTCACTGTTTGTTTTGAACCTATACTGAGACAGGCGTTGTTCTCTATGCAAAGTTGCATCAAGTTAGTTGCTCGGAAGCTCTTGGCTCGGACATTCGTTTAAAAAAATTCTATCGAATTTGATTCGAAGTAAGTTTTATCTAAAAATTTAAAAGGCAGTTCTCAAATTGAGGTATACTTTTACAATTGACTAATTTCAATAATGTGTGTTAAACACGTATATACTGAGGTAGTTTGCCTCGTTAAACCAGTTTATTTGATCGCTCTCTATGTCTTGTAGGGGGAAGCTTCTTCTTGGTGTAATCTATCGCCTGAATTTTCCACTTGGCCATCCATGAGTATTTTAACTGCAGCAGTTTTCAGTTTTCTCGTAGCTAGTTTTTGGCGTACTGAAGTGCAAATGATGGATAAGACGTTAGCAACAAAGGAGGCTACTTCCGTTACAGGAGCTTCCAGTACATCATGTGTATAGTCATATAGTGCAGACCTGATACTGAGGAAAGTGATAAATGCGGAGAAAGTTAATATCGATTCCTGCAGTGATCACGTCATCGAAAACTTTTCCTGTATCTAAGTGCACCATGGATGTTGTATTTCCATTTTGCCAGCCTTCTGAGATAATATTATTGACAAGCCAGGTGGCTTGGTAATTTGTTGAAAGTTTTTTCTTTAATCCAAATTGCGTGTATGGTGCAACGTTAAAATTTTCCGTCCCTCTTGCTAATCCTTTGAGGACTACTGTATTAAAATACTGAATTTAAGGTCCATATACACAGAATGGATATGCTTAATAGTAACGGCTAAAAATTTAAGCACAACCTTGCGCATTAAAGAAACATTGAAATGTAACTTGTGCATTACTTTTACCAGGTTCGATAGTAGGCCGTGCATTGTCTTCTTCTAATTTATGAAACGAAACAATTTGTACTTTTTTCTATGTTTATAGAAGGTATTGATGCTTAAGCAGGCATTAATTAATGATGTTTGATAATTTCAATTAGCATTTAGAAGTTAAAAATCCTATTTTATTGTGAGTTGGTCCAAACCTGCAACATTTTTGAGCTTCAGGTATTGGAATATTCTTCTCATTTCTCTTAGAATGGTGAGATTATTATACTGTGGTGATTTTTTTAGCTATTCTGATCGGTACTTTCTTGCACAGCTCATCCGATATCTTCAAGATAATTGTTTGGTTCTAAATCGCATTATTGCATTATCGTATCTTACTCCATTTCAAAAAGAAATCGTTTGGTTTTTCTAAAATCTTTCATAGCCAGGTTTTTATTTAGTTCAACTATTTTGCCTTCCAAACCTTGTTATGAATCCTTGAGGTCTTATATCTGCTGGACCTAGTGTTGTTTGTGTTCCTTGTATTGAATTTCCACCGGAAGTTTGACTGGTTCTTGTTACCACTTAAAATATTTTGATGCTTGCGCCTCGACTGTTTGCTTTAGGCTGCAAGTATTTCTATTTCCTGTTTCGAGAATGTTAATTTTCATGCTATTTAACTCGAGGTCTTGAATTTTCTCCAATTGGTGATGATCAAGCTTCTTGGATATCTTTCACCCTTGCATCCTAGATTATGTTAAGTCCAAAACTTGATTTATATGAACTGAACTATTAATATTTTAGGTCTTCCTGTAGGTGAGTTAGATTCTTTGTTTCTTTGTTTTAGAAATATTTCAGCAGTACATTGGTTTCGCAATCCTAAGTCGAAGTTGAGATAGAAATTTTTGTGTTGGAATGACAATGCTTTTAGGTAGCCTTCTTGAACGGTTTTATTATTGCAAATAGAGCGTCCTCAGAGTCGATTTTGAAAATGGAGGTTTTGACGTTTAACAGTACATTTTAAATTGCCGTATTTAATGTATCTTTTGGTTAGCATAGTAGTGAGGTTTGCAGATTGTAGCAGATGATCGTTAAAGGCATGGTTTTTTTTTGCTTTTCAGCTTGCAGAAAGACGTTAGTTCATGCTTTGGCTATTGTAGTCTCATTTTTGGTTTGGAAAATTTGTGAATATTATACCCGTTCGCTGGAAGAATTATTGCATAATTTGATGCGTCTTGAAATCTTTCGTAGGGATTGGGTTTTGTCTTTATTTTCGACGTTGGTTTGAGTAGACCTCTTCGGCGTACGTTGCGCCAATTGTTAATGTAGTTGACTTGTTTAAAGAAGTATTGATCTACTCGTATGCGGTGAGTCTTTCACATGAAACATCGTAACCATCGACACATTTGCTCAACGCAGAATTTCGACTTCGTTCTCGCTTCTGTTAGGCGGTTTCTAAATCACTTTATACATTTTAGTGTTGCTGTACATTAGTTTTGAGGTGACATTGGTCTATATCGGAAATATTTTCATGATTAGGGTACTTTGACTAGAATGGGCGGTAGAGGTAGCTTAGCCCTTCTAATCGTCATGTGAAATGTTTGTTTTGGGCGAAAGCCTATTTAGTTTCGAACTTTGCCTGTTTTTAGGACTCCGGCAGCTTCTTATATTATAAAATGGATTCTGTTATCTATTAATATGGAGGTACTTAAAATAGAAGTATGGCAGATTTATTAAGTAATTTGTCAGCTCCGCTGTTTTTTTGTGCATTTAATCATCGAAGTTAGGTAAACTCAATTGATATCTATCATCAATTTCTTTTCTGAATTATTTAAATTTAATACCATCACTATTCGAACCAAAGTACACTAAGTACATATAGCATTTTAATTATTACAACTAATTCCATTTTGAAATCCTTAA
>JAHWXV010379965.1:0-11095 GCA_024586415.1 Phrixothrix hirtus | reverse complement strand
GCACCTGCCCGGCGGCTGCTTACTTCAAAGAGGTACCGTTGATAAGGATTTTCCCACGGTCCCAGAAATTTTCCCACGCTCAATCGCCCCCATGACTACTAACCTCGGCAAGATTTCTCACGTTGGTCTTCGAATAATTTATGGCGAGCGCTGTAATTTTAGGATAGGTGAGGAAATTTTCTCTTCGGAAGTAGTCGGTGTGGTTTTAATGTTTCCTTTTCTATGCTATTATTTTTGGAAATTGGTTATGGATCAAGTTCCTTTCTTGGGTATGTTTATAGGATGTTAAACATTTTTAGGGATGTTTATCACATAAAATCAGTAGTAGATTTTACCTTGAGATGTGTAAAGTGAGGTAGTTTTAGCTGCGTTATCAAACATTGCTTTGATGTTTTACTACTGGGATAGTAGTACTAGCATTTGGTAACATGGGAAATCCCCCAACGCGAAAGAAATTAAAAGAATTCTGATTAAGACAAACAGAAAACCTGGGCAAAAATGGATCTCTTAATATTATAAATTAAAACTACTAAAACTATTGAAAACTAGCAAATGTAGAAAGTTGAGCGTTAAGTACTTAAATGACCGGCCACTCATATATTTATGGGATGCGTAGGATTTCAAGAAATCACATGGATGCATTAATTAATAGGCTAAAGCAATTTTCCCGAATCTCGAATATTTTAGGGTAATTGTTATAAAACCATGATTTAATAGGTTTGTACAAAAGCAACCCGAACTTTTGCAACCTAACCTAATCTAAGTGATCTAAGTAGTTTTCTCCACTGTTAACACACTGTTCCCATTATTTTGCTTACAGTTGTTTTGTGGTATAGCTTGAAAGCCCTGTAACGAATTTTCTTTAACCTCTATTATAGCCAAGAAATGGCGATGTTGCAGGGCGGCTTTCAATTTCGAAAACGTAAAAAAAGGTCTACAGGTGCAAAATCAGGCTAATAAGAGAAGGGTGATGCGGCACAATGGCTGCACCTTGATTTACACGAGAAAGAGTTCTAACACGCGTGAGCTTTGTTTTAATGTAACAATCATATTTTCTTTGCCTACGTTTCATTCCACTTCTTCCTCACTGTTTCCCTCAAATGCCAGATTATCTACAAGCTAATCTTTTTATTAACAATTTGACCACATAAAATGTACTCATAATGAACAACGTCAACAGTACCTCTATACCTACCTCAATGATTATTCCATTATAGGTCAATGTATCATCGCCTACATTTGATCGATCGAAAGGGTCTTGATTGAATACATCGCTGTTGTCTTTTCGCTCATCTATCAGTAGCCATGGAATACATTTTGCGGCAACTCAATGCATGTTAAGCTTATCCATAGAAATTATATGACACCAAGCTTTATTACTTATTACTTTTTCTGCTACTTATCGAAGTTTCACCATACCATGAACGTTATCGAATCACATTGACAGCCTCGCAGGATTTGCGTGGTTTTCAATAAATGATCGGCCTGATTTGATACATTGATGCTATAAATAATACTTTACACGACTCATACATTTTCCACTACAAGCTTCTTCAAACGACTTGCTCAGTTTAATACAAAATTTCATACAAACATATTTCTCTTCAATAACCTTCATTTTTTTTGTATCAGAAACTCAGTTATATACATACACACCGAAATAGAACAATATAGAGTGTTGCAACAAGTAGCATTTTTAAATGCACTGGGAGAGTTTCTTTTTGGGAAGATTTTGCATTTAGATTTCAAGCGTTTTCGAAAATTTTCCATTTCCAAATCATTTCTTTTTAATCAATAATTAAACAAATGTGAATATTTACCATAAGAAGTGCAAAAATGACGAAACATATTTTTTGGAGATTTTTATTTTTGCTAGTAATTTTCTTTTTATATAGCTTATAAACTGACATAAAAGGAATCACAATAAAGCAGTGTAGTAATGAAATATTGTCAAACATAACAAACTTACGGAAGAAAAACTTTAAGATCTTATTGGAATTCTTTTGTGTTTCGAATAATATCAACAGTAATAAAGCAGTCAGGTATCACTGTTATTAATCAAAAAAATATTCTTCTACTTTTTCTATTTCAGTTAAAATACTTTTGTATAAGAGACTTTACAAACTTTTTAATTTAAAATAAGTCAAAAAGTAGGTCAGATTAGGATTTATAAAAGTATTTCGCGTATTAATATTAACCAAAACACGCCAAATTTTTCAGAGTCCATCTTAAGAAACTTATAAATTCTAAATTTTTCATTATAAAGCGTAACAGAACATTTCGTAAACATTCTAGAACAGTTCCTTTCATCCTTTCATTCCCTTACCTGAAAGCATTCATCCATATAATAAGGAACAAAAGAATCTCTAGAAATACAATAAGTAGGTTGTCAACAAATCACGAGATCAGCCTACAATACCTTACATAATAACACAACCCTGAAAAGATGTGACGTTACAAATAACAAGCGGTATTTAAGCTTATTTGCAGTATTTTTAAAAGGTAAATGCGAGGGTACGAAAAAGGTTATTTTAGTAGAGCTTTCATTTTAGAATTTGAAAATACATTGATGCATATAGTATCAGTTTGATTTTATATACAACTACATGCTTAAAAGTTGTCAAATAAATACCTACCTGAAACAATATAGATTGTAAAAGTAATTCAAAATCCTAAAGTTTATAAAGTTATTATAAATAGTTTGACTGTTTTCACAATATCACTATGAACTAAAAACGCAATATCAGAAAAGACAAGGTCATAAAGCTTATTATTGCTGTGAGAAGATAACGAGAATAATAGAATAAAGTGAGTACAGATAGTCAGCGAAAGAATTTTGATTACGCAGCCCGTCGGATAGAAACCCTGATTATTACACTTAGTTACTTGCCATTTCTGATCCCGCATACGTATGTATCAACACAAATGAGCAACCAACATAATCAACTATATCACGAATATTTCATAGCAATTTGATTTACTTAGCGAAGTGCATAACGCATCTCAGTATCATAGCGTGGATTAATTTTGAAAACGTCCCTAAATGAGTTTAACATTTGTCCAAAATCCGATAAAGTGCCACTATTTGATTCAATAAAGTCTTGATATTATAAAATCGATGACAAATGGGAATATCGAATTCCGTCTAGGAAGTCGCATACGTAAGATCGTTAACAATAAATTTTTTAATAATATAATTAATTGGTTTACTTCGCGGAGTTAAAATGTTAACGCCTGAGGTCACACCAACGTATTTATTCAAAAGATGTTAATAATTTTAACTTAATCTATAATGTATTATCTAAAATATATTTACTGTAACATAATATTAAATGCAAGATTTTGTAAACCTTCTATGTTCATACACAGTTCAGTGTTAATAAATTTTGATTGTAACAATATAAAAACGGTCGATTCTTAACATACTTTAAAGCTAAGTCATTGCGACGACTATATCTTATTCGAAACGCTATACAAATAAATCATAAAATGTAAATAGTCGAGAAAGTTAATACAAATTGAATTTATCACAGGTATAAAAATTAAACGAACTTCAGGATGCCTTTTCTATAAAGTTAATTACAATTAATCCCACTTAGAATTCAAAAAATCTGACGTTACGTTCACGAACAATTAATGGGAGGTGATCACTTGGTTATTCTAAGTCATATTTCATTTTCTATGGAGTTCTAGGACATATTAAAATTGAGTATAGTAAAAGTATCAATAATAAATATACGTCATATGAAGGATATCAGAAATTTCTAGTCAGACATTTTCAAAATAGATTTTCACACAGATATGACCCTAAGTGTTAAATTAATTGTTTATAACGTCATAAAATCGTCTTTGAGGGTATGTCGGGATCAAAAATTAAAAATAATAATTAAACCACTTTAAACATCTGTTTGAATTCATTTTATTTAACTTTTGATTATTTAGTGGCAACTAAATTGCATTTACTGCTGTATTGAATTAGGTATATCATAGTGTATTATTAGAAAAATTTAGTACCGCGCATAAAACCTGTGCTATCAGTATTGATTTTTACAGATTTCTATTACTGTCAGTAAGTGTTTTTAAAAAGGTTAACTTTTCAAACGTTTGTCGGAGTAGTAAGTAATTTACACATTTTATGGTTTTGTTTTGAAAAAGTGTGACGTTTTGGTTTGATTAAAGGAACAAAAATAATTTATATTTCTTATTTGTTCAGCTGTTCGTCGGGTAGGGTAGGTTCGGAGTGGCGGTAATTGTTTATGGACACCGGCGGTCGATAAAATAGTTCTTGCGATGTTCCTGACGGCTTGGAAGATCTTAACCTAAAAGAGATTAAGCGGTATCATAGCGATTATTTATCTCTATAAATAACAAGAGAATAAACCTTTGGAAAACGTATATTACAATAAAAGAACAATAATTACGTGACAAATATTTACAGTATTAATTCTAATTATGATTGGATGAAATAAAAATATATTATTTGTTTACGGTAGTCAATGCAATGTATATTAGATCTTGCTGCAAGTTTCGCATTCGCTTCTAATTCGCAAGACAAGGTTTGTTCGGTTTGATATGATACATCTCGCAATGAGGTACTGGTCCATCTACATCGGTATTAGGTATCGGTGATCGACGGTCCAGAGTGTCATTCAGCGTTAAACTCGGGACAATGGGTGCCTAACACCTCAAATCTTAACCTACGGAGCTATTGTTGTATTTAGAGATCACTGTTATTTTATTAACTGGAATCTCGAAGGTCTCGAACGGTCCAAATCGGGCTAAACCTCATTACTCAGTCAACTAGGTTTAGATAGACCAGGAGTTTTCTTATACATCAGACAACTGGAGACTTAAATTCCTACATCAGTGCCCACACGAAATTTAAAGCGTCCCGACACTGTCAGAGTTGGTGGACGGTTCCATAGCGCTCTAATTCTTCACGACATAAGCCATACAGAAATCAGAAAGCGGAAGACGCTGTAGTCGAGGGCGTTTCGTTACTCCGTCAACAAAAGCGTCATTGGCGAGCGTCGCGGTGCTTAATAAGTCGTAGATTGAATTACACTCGCGACCTTCATTGTAGTCTAGGCACAATAAGAACGGTATCAATTTCAATACATGTTTTAAAGTAAAATCCTAGAGTACTGTATTTTTATATTTTTACTATGCATAACTCTTTAAACGTTATAAATACATTTTTAAAAATATAGTATCTACATTATGTAAGTGCAATATACATATATCAACCATATACTTTTTAAAATAAAATTACTCATGCACACCACATATGTATGCATTTGAAATAAGATATGTACGTTGATGACTCGATTCTAAAATGTGCACAGCAGTTTCAATAAACCGACGAATAAACAAATGCAGTAAATTCCATATAATATATGCATACATACACAGTGAGTGTCACTTAAAGTAGTACTTCTCGTATTTTGAACTATTTGCTATAAATACATGTTTAACTAAAGGAACTAAGAAATGAGCAAAATATTACCATAAAGCATGTTGGATGTGCCTTTAATCTCCCCTATTACTTAGACATAAACTTTATTTCAAATTAACAAATTCTACAAAAACGATAAAGTTGTATAAAAGCACGCGTCAATTAAAAATCGTTTAGCTCTACAGGGTGTTCCTAAATGTCATGTTCAAGTTAAAGGAGGTTATTCCTCAGCTTATTATGTGACTTATAGTATATATGAACATTTGTCCTGACTCGTTGTGTTTTCGAGATAAAGGATATCAAAGTTATTTTTAGAAATATATATTTTTTTGATATCTTAAAAACTCTTTCGCTGAACTTGATCAGGTTTTGAAGGGTTTCTTGTAGTAATAGGGTGTTTCTTTGAACGTAAAATGATTAAAATTAATTGTTCAAGTGGCGTCTCGGAGGGTAACCTAATTGTTATCTATATGACAAAAAATTATATGCCACCGGCTTCTTACAAGTTTTTTTAGATTAAACAATTATAAATACAACTTTCTTACCCCTTGACGTTTTCTTGTAACTCGCTTCGTTTTCGAGAAAAAAATATAAAAACCGTTATAGTGTGCGTATGCCTGGACAACATGAAAATTATCAGAATGATTATCACGTTCAAAGTACAGATTGCCAAATTAAATATTGGGGTGTTGTTTGTCAACAATATTTATGTGAACTTAAAAAAATTATAATTTGCATATAATAGACGTTTTGATAATTTTCATGAACCAGAGATACGCACTGGACCGGTTTTTATTTTTTTTCGAAAACCAAGCGAGTTGTGAAAAAAGCTTAGGGGTAAGAAAGTTGTATTGTGAATTACTTAATCGAAAAACCAACGAACTTATAAGAAGCCAATGGTGTATAATGTTATTTCCTATAACCACCAATTTAGTTATCCTCTGAGACGCCACTGCATCAATTAATTTGAATCATTTTACATTAAAAGAAAGTCCTTATTACTATAAATAAACTTACAGAATTTGATCAAGATCGATGCAACGGTTTATAAGATATTAAACAAAAGCCTATTTCTAAAAAAAATTTAACACCCTGTAGCTCGAAAATAAAACGGCCTAGGACACATGTTCATATTGATTTTCAGTCATACAACAAGCCGAGAAATAGGCTCCTACAATTTGGATATGACTTTTAGGAACGCCCATTATAATAGTTAATTATATACGAAGTGACTAAAATGCCTCTTTTAAATCCGAAGGATTAAAAAGCACTACTTTCTTTCTCGGGATTAAAACAGGCACTTTAGTTCCTTGGTATATACCATTAATTGGTTAATTTTTGTTTTTGCCATGGACTTACTTTGTTTATGCGGGATTTAAAATATTTTAATTCCCTGCGGGACGAAAGTAAAATATTGACCATTGGAGACTAAAAGTGTCGCTTAGTCATAGAAACAACTGACTAACTGTGACATTTTAATCCGGAAAGTACAAAAAATCATTTAAAATTATAAAATATTGTTTAAAAAACGTTAGTTTAGTACTTTATTGAACGACATCGGAATTCAACTACCTACAGTCACCGCGGTATGGGTTTTACGAGATTAGCATAAAGATCTGGAAAGATTTTTGGCAATTCTTCTTGTAAAGCATTTCGAAAGTCTTCTTTATATGAAATATGATGTTTTCGAATGTTAGCTTTAATTCCTTCCAAATGATCAATTGAATTTATATCTGGCGGTATTTGAAGAACATTTGGACAGTTATACAGCAACTCTGTCTTAACTAACTTTGAGATATGATTTAGATTTCAGAATCGTACTTAAAGTTCCCTGAAATTCATAATTTCATAGCACCATCGTATAAATTATTTCTTAAGATATCTAAATATAGCCATTTATTTCTATTCTCATCTATGTATACGAAATTGCCTACATTCTAAGCCGATATGTAACCCCTTACAATTTGCGGTCCACCGCTACGCTTCACCGTAGGTCATAAATTTTTAATATTCGTTTCTTCTTGAATTTTGGTAAACAGTATTTTTTGCAGATGAATGCAAATATAATAGTTTTGGCTCTGATAGAAGGATTTCAGAAGAAAACCGTCCGAAGAAATCAATATTAAAAATGTATATTGTTATGTATTGTAACAAAATTAGAATCAATAAAACCTTAATGGAACAATCTGAAACACTCCTGAAGGTTTCTTATAATTAAGATAGATGATATAATCGCAGGTGACTCCTTACTGTAACTGATATCTGTCTAATTAAATTCAAGGTCAGCAATAACTCATGGCACTGAAATTTATTACATCAGCGTTATGACTAATTTTATTCTTGATTATACCTTATTGTTCTAGACTTTCTCCTTTCTATATAAATAACAAATAAAGTTTCTTTGATTTTAGTTTCTAATTAGAATCTTGTTCAGTTAGTTACTGTTATACACAACTAGAAATATAAACGTTTGTTATTGGTGTATTGTGAAATAAATATTTAAATAAATAAGTGTAAATAAATAATCCTAATATGAGTAAATATAAATAAAATTTTTTAAACAATTAACTAGTTTCATTACAGTATGTACAGTCAAAGAGTCAATATTGGTGTACCAGTCTATAGTTCATCTAATTATGTATTTCCATGGGTCCACTATCAAAAGAATGTAATCACAGGGAATGAAGAATTAATTGAACTTTATTTTATTTCAGCCCATCGGTACGAAGGGTAGGAAGAAAGATGGAGAACTTTGCTGCAATAAAAATAAAAGTACAGTTCATCTTATCCAGGATGTTTTATTATTTCAGGAAGTAGACAATCTATAAAGAAATTTTTCAATATGAGGCTTTCCTATTGTAGTCTAGACGAAAAATTAACACAAAGTTCTTTTGTTATGGTATATGTAAGTGCACTTGTATTTAATAATAATAGTTGTAATTTTAAAAATATGGATGTAATTAATTTAAATGCACATACCTGTTTCCATACTGGATTTGAACATTGTCCTCTCATTTCAATGATGCCCCTTTCTTTGGATCTTATTGATAAAATATGAATTAAATTACTTTTTATTTTTAATAAAACGTCTCCCGACAGTTATTCAATTCCATAGTCATCTAGACACCATCAACGCCTATAGTGTTTTTTATTCTTCTATGGGCGCTTCTACCTATTGTGTGGTTCATGTAATTTACGCTTCCTCTATGCACTGAGCTTCTTAGTAAAATATTTAATTTTACATTTGAAAAACGCATAAAATTGTCAAAATAATTTACTTTTATATATAATATATTTCTTCACGTTTCCATCTTATTTTGTATTACTTTTCAATGACAAAATTACTCTGAAAATAAAAAAAATGTGGCGGTGCAACAAAATAATACATAAGCCTCCATCGAACCTCCTTGCAAATACCTTTATGGATGAAATTTCTTATTGACAATGCATAAATCACCGTTGAAATGGCCTCTACAATTTCAGAATCTAGAAGGACAAATACCAAGATAGATTGAACGGCTGCAAAAGTGTGAATTTTAGGTGGAGAATCGTATCGGAAGAAATTATCAAAACCCTCGCCCTTTATCAAGACGACTTTGCCCAAAAGATTCAAACATTGCTTTAGGTTGTAGTCATTAGTTGAAGAACTTCTTGCCAAGTGTACTGCTGTAATTAACGATGACTGGAGACCGGACAATGTCAAGTAGGAACAGGAAAGCGACCCAGATTTGTATTTGTTAGTAAAACGGAAGAATGAAGGTCAAAGACCAGGTTAGGATGAAGTGGTTCCATTTAATCCCGTTTTTGAAGCATATTGGCATCAATGGGATTACTTGCAAGTTTAGAATTGGCTTGGAAAGAGCCTTAGAAAATTTAGTTGAAAATGTAGAACGAATGCCATTGGTGGGTCTGAAAAGCAGGTAGTGAAGGTTTTGCAACAACTGCATGATTGTTCATCAGCATGGAATGTGGGAGTAAAGAAAACACTAAAAAATGTCTGTGAACGATTTTATGGCTAAACTATAGGCACGGTACTAAGGAGTGGTGCCGAAAATTTGTAATCTGCGTTTCTGGGAAGGGTCCCTTGGAGAAGCGAAAATACCCATAATGCGTGTAGCGTAACTGTCAGAGTAGCAATTGATATAGCTGTCTTATTTTCAGCAATAGAAGTAAGAAGAAAACACATTCTAGTTACAATTGATTAGTTTAGTTAATGAACCCAAGCATACGCTCCATTAAATCAAGAGGAAGCAGCAATGGCCGAGATATTGGTGATAGAACTGTTTGGAGGTTAGAGCATTCCTTTGGAATTACATTCAGACCATGAAAGAAATTCTGAGTTAGTCTTATTCTAAAGTCTGTGCCAGCGGTTCAAAATACGGCAGACTCGAACAACTTTTCATAAATCACAGTTTAGATTGAATGGCGAAACGCACGAATTGAAGAATGAGAAAATATTTATCAAAAGTTGTCTCAGACTGTCAATGAGATTGGGGGCAGTACTTACAATTATTTTCATGGCATATCGGTTAGCTGTAAACGAGACGACAGGAGAGGCTACAGCTAGAGTGTTGCTTAGAGATCAAATTAGGTTACCATGTGATTGGGAGTTCGGTATCAAGCCTGGAGAGGGGTGGTTGCTGGAAATGAATATACCAAAAGTCTTTGAAAGAAATTAAATTGAAATCAGGGAGTTCGCAATAACATCCTGATTGCCGATGATCGAATAAGACTCTATTATAATGTACGTTCGAAAACAGGAGGGTTTGAACTCAATGATCTGGTTTGGTTGTATCAGCCTCAACGACGACGTCTATCTCCCAAATAGCATAGAGCATGGAAAGATCGGTATAAAATTCTATAAAGGATCAATGATATAATATATCGAATAATGGAATTTCTAAGAGGACAACTCAAAATGGTTCACATGAATTGGTTAGCCCTATACGCTGGGAAGAATGCAGAATCTGGACAAGTGAAACTTGAACAAAGAGCGAACCGCATTGAGTTTGAAAATATAAAAGTCAAGGACAATAAAAGGTCATTTACTAAATTTACTAAATTGAACTACTTGAAGCGTCCTTTGTTCAGTCTCTCTCCTAGAGAAATATCCTTTTGCAAACATTGATTTGCAGCTATCTTTATAGTTATTCGGAATTTGGGAATACTACTTTCTAATTTCTTACGTAATTAAAATGGAACCATTTAATGAAAGGATGTACTCTTAGCTGACTTAAAAATTTCCTTTAACTTATTACAGAAGTTCCTCACCAAGTGATTCACCCATTCAACCTTTTTGACTAATTTCGAACCGTATGGTTTGACTTTCATTAGTTTTTTGTTACACTGTTTTTTCGATGCCCTACTACTTTTGCAAACTTCATACCATGTAAATCTGTACTTTGTTGGAACCCTTCTACTATGGAGTAAAGTTATATTCCAGTTGTTGAAACAAATGTGTTTTGTAAAAACTTCATTTCAATTTCCTGATCTACTGCAAAATACTGTTGTGTTCATTTTGCAGCGCTGTAGTAACCATCTTGAATTAATTAACGTAAATTTAAAATTTTAAAAGAATTTACAAAAGTTAGTGATTGCTAAATTTTTAAGTATATGTTTTTAGTTCGCATATACTATTCT
>JAHWXV010379957.1:0-15462 GCA_024586415.1 Phrixothrix hirtus | reverse complement strand
TTTTTAATTGTTTTTATTTTTTAAACGAAATAAGTATAAAAGTAAAATGAAAATTAAATTTAAATCGACTAACTTAAACTGTAATAAAAATAACAAAATCTTTTCAGGAAAAGGTGGTTTAAACTAAATATGTCTTCAATATCACGCACTATCCAATCGTGAACACTGCTTACATGTAAAAACGGTGTAAGTTGAGCAGATAGTTTTGGGGCATAAATGACAACTCTTTTTTGTTTTTTATTGCTCCTCCTTGGACAAAATGCACAATATTCTTCTTTGCATTCTTTTCTTGTTGATGCTTGATAATCGTCTTCAATGTTCGCTATTTTCTTGATCGACATTTAAAGTTCTGGAGTTAAATTTGGAACACGATATCTTTTTGTTTTATGTGGTCTCATTAATTCGAACGTAAGAGTTTTTAAGTAACTATTTCTCTCAATTTTTTGGCGCGAATTGGAGAAGTAAATAATTTGGCTGTTTATTGCACCAATATTGAGAAGGAAGAAAAAAACAGTCAACGGCCATCTACAGCTTATTCTGGATATATTATAATAAGATATCAATAGGTTCATCGCATCTACACTACCCTTAGTAAGGTTGTAGAAAGAAATTAACTCCGATTTATACAGTGTAGCGGTATTTCCATCTATAATTCCATTATCATGAAAAGTAGAACATATCAAAACATTTTTGTTTTTCTTCGGTAAATATGAAGCGAGCATTCCAATTTCTGAGAATGCGAACATTGTGCTCAACACTGGCCTTTCTATGTTGAAAAAAATTGGGGGAATTTCTTTCTCATTTTTTCTAATTGTTCCCACAACTGTTGTCCTTTTTTCAAGAGTTCTTTTCCCAATGGCGCAGAACTGAAGTAATTATCCATCGTTAAATTTCTGTCTGTATTTGTAATGGGTTTGGTAATTCTCATAACAGCATTACTCACACTTTTATCAAGTTTGTATGGCCCATCTGGTTGTCTCCCTGCATATATTTCCAAATTATAAGTATAAAATATACGAGTCAACTAATGCCCAAATTTTGATCCCATACTTAGCTGGCTTTTTTTCTATATACTGCCTAAATTTACAGCGTCCTTTGAACCCTTCAAGCATTTTATCAACTATTGCATATTCCCCTATATGATAGTTGGATGATTGACATCTAACTACATATTCATCAAATAATTTTCGAACGGGAGCAAGATTATCAATTGCACTTCGAACTTTTCTGTCGCGAAAATCATCAAACCTTATTGCACGAAGGAATAAGTAAAACTGTGTTTCGCTCATTGTAGCTCTGAAACACTCAACACCCAAGCCATTACTGATCCATAATTCCTTCAGAGTCAAACAATTTGCCTTTTTCAGTCCTGCCATATAAATCAACCCTATTAAGGCAGAAACTTCGTAAAAATTTGTCACATTACAATCTCTAGATCGAGTATATTTTTCACGAAGTTTTTCCAAATAAATATTTGTGCACGTCATAATATAACTTATACTTTCATCTGGAAAAAATAATTTCCAAGTTTCTAAAACTGTTTTGGCATTTTTCGCAGGAGATTTTACTCCTAGGAGTAAGGTAGCATTGACCATTTAGTTTTAGGGTCCCTTCAGAAATAACATTCACCTGTCATCACTGACTACACTTCTTCACAATCACTTTGTTCAGTATCGCTGTAGTGTATACTGTGCTCACTGTCACAATCACTTTCACACATATCAGCACGGTTTTCGGGATTATTGTCATCCATTTCATCAGTACAAATAAGTTCTGAATAACCAGCCCACTCAGTTTGCTTAAAATAATAATATTAGGGAAAGAAATCAGAATAATTATAAACAGCAAATAAATATGAAGTATATTCACCTAAAAATGCTTGTGCTTCTTCATCTTGCTATTTACCCAAATCGGCAAGCTTTTTAGCTCAAGATTTAAACATTTTTGAATATAAAATAAAGATATAAATTTAACACAAACGGTCGCGCGTGAGAGAAATTCTCAAAGTTAAAAACACGGTATTAACTCGAACACGCTTGAACACCAACTGGAAGGTGGATATTTACAACACTACGCGGAGTTTATGCACGAACTCTAAAACTCAACTGGCAGTGGGGATACGACACTACAGCAACAAAAAATGCTCCTTTCCTGGTACCAATAATTTTTGTGAAAGAAAATCTCATATAGCGACCAATGACGGGTTAAACTTGAAGTAAAATACTTAAGTTTTAATCAGTATTGCGAAGATGTTAAATCGTTCTACCAACTTAGTTTAACGTTAAACACTCCTACAGTAGACTAAATAGGAGCAGCTACTCTACTTTTAGTGATGATGGTTTATAATTTTACAATAATTTATATGGAGTTTGGCACATACGTGTGTCACGCGGTTTCAGGATTCGATTTCTTCGATTTCTTGTACGGTTATTCAGGTATGTGTGTTTTACTAAATGTGTCTTTGTTGTTACTTTGACTGTAGCTTTTCTGAACTAAAAGCATTTTGTTTTTTTATGAGGTGGAATTAGGTGTTAAGTTATATATCATGGTTATGTAGACTTCGTAATACCGTTTATAGTTTACATTTCATGATAATTGAATTGATGATGTACGGCATGACTAAAATATTATCTTCTCAAGCACTCGAAGAAATGTATATATAAATAGCACATGAACCTGAAAATGAATGAGAAATTGACGTTTTAATGTACGTAATAACGTGAAATATGCTTTTTATAGCTTTGAAGTGGACTAAGATCGAGGTAAGCCAAGCGATAGAAAATAAAATGTAAGCGGAGATGAACAATGTTCTTACACAAATAGTAATTGTGCGAATGCAAGAAGCGATATTCAGACTGATGCTTACAATTCAGAAATGACGATTGGATACAAAGCGAAGAATATATAAACTTTATACTGCTTAGCGGGTCTGAAGGTATAGAAGCAGCTTTACTGATAATACTCCATTAGGCGTACCTTCACTGACGTTTGACAATACTGTTAGACCCTCGTAATTAGCCTTTAAATATTACGCAGTTCGCACATTGAAATAAAATTGAAACAAGCTAATACCCTGTTTCAAATTTCTAAAACATTATTGCAAATAGAAATAACGTAACAGTATTTCCAAGTTAAAATGAAGTTCACATACCATAAAACAAATACTTAACAAAGTTTAAATTGTGCACCGACATAAAAAACACGGATTTTGGACATATAATCTATAGCGTAAAGTAAAGGTGATAGATTGGTTAACGCTCGAAGCCTTTTATTCCCAATAAATTGTAATTATAAAGTTGTTAAAATTGGTATTTATTTGAAAATATTACATGTTTCGGGGTTTTATTTTGACCCCATCATCAGATACAAATAAGTCAAGAATTAATTAAAATCAGTGTATATAAAGAATTGTAACATTTTAGATATTAATTAAACAATTTAGTATGTAGAAATGCCATTAATAATTTTTATAATGTAACTGTTTAAAGATTTTTAATGAGTCAAATAATTTAAAACATATAACAATTAGACAAGTACATGTCCAGGCTTCGAGCGTTAACTAATCTATCACCTTTATTAATCATTCTCAATTTAGAGTATGGATGCACTTCAACTAACCACTTTAGTGTAAAGTAAACTCAAAATCGCAGGCACACAAATCTAATTGTATGAAATAAAGTTTTCTATGAGGAAAGATCTTGGTGCAGTAAAACCTAAAAGCAATGACCCTCCGAAACTACAGTATCATATAGTTTAACAATTCAAGCTGTAAAACTTAGGAAATGTTGCGAAATAGACGCAAATGGGAATCCAACGGATTTTCGGCAAGAACACGCAACCAACAGTTTGAAATTTGAGACTTTTTGATTGGTCAACCTAACAACGGGAAGGGAATGATAGAACTTATAAAAATCAGATCGTCCCAAGAAAAACTATCTTACTTTCGTAGAACACTGTGATCCATTAAACAACTGTCACTACTTCGAAGTAGACTATTTTTGACGGCAACTATGTGAACTGCGCAAAATGCTTCTTCTTGCAAATGTTATTCAAGTATGTGAAAACTATAATACATCTGATTAATAAAAGACAACAAAATATAGTGTTACAGAAGCATCGTCAAGAAATTTATAAAATTTAAGTTATTGTTATAAAAACGGGAGTTCGTATAAATCGGGCATCCGACAAAAGAGTAAAACTTGAGGAATTCCTATCCAGATCATTAATTGGCATGGAAATCGATCAAAAATCCAATTCTGTTTAAAGGGAAATGAACAGGTGGAAGATATATTATCGAGAATCAGAGATTATATACAAACATCAAATTTACAACGGAACTGGATATTTTTAAAATTTTAAACTAATAACTGTTTTAAAACGAAACATAAATTAATGTTTACAAGTAATTTAACATAAAATTGTTTTAAATTTAATTTCAACAGACATTATTTCTAGCTGTTGTTCGGATCCGTTAGATAAAGAGTCATTTAAACTGCTCTTATATTTGTCAGACACAAAACCCTAAAGCATCGGTTAGAACAGGTCATTGTATTTGTTACATAAGTATTTCTTTAGCATTTTATCTTATATCGTAGATGTAAAAATTTATTTACACATTTTATGTTATTGTTTTTAATTTAGAAATTTAAATAAATGTTTAGAACTCGTTGTGCTTTTGTTACTTAATGGTATGTAATCACATGTCGTAAATAGAATTTTAGGACCTACAAAATTTTAAGAGTAAATATTGAAATGGAGGTATAAACATTTTACCTCCAGGTAAGATTTGGCGGCAAAATAAATTAATTGTTCGGGCAAAAAGGGATTTCTCCCTCAGGATTATTACTAATAATAAAGTCTGAAAACAGTTTGGTTACCTACTCCTAAAACCTAATAATTACGTAAACTAAAGGACGTAATACAGTAATTTATTAAAGTTGCTCAACATTGCCCATATAGTAGCCAACAATACTCTTTTGGAAGCGATTTTTAACTGGATTAGTCGATTAGTCAGTCAAATTTTGAGTCGTGGCACATTAAAGAGATAAAAAATGTTTGGAGCCATTTTTTCTTATGGGAAACATTTGTTAGCTACTTCATTGTTAATATAGGAGTAACCATCTGTTTAACAATTACCCTATATTTGGTAAGAGTATGGAACTAGACAGATTTGAAATGATCCTTCAAATTTTACAACTCAATTTTACAACATATCCAAAATATACTACCCACCTGAGAATCTGTCATTAGATAAATCAATGCTGCTAAGACAAGGTGCTAAGTTTCCGTTAATACATCCCAAGCAGGCATCACAGAGATGAAACTGAATTTTATGAACTTGCTGGTCCCGGAGGTTTTATGATGGATTCAATTTTACCTTGTGGATAAGAAGCAATCGGTTAATAATGAACATGGGCTTGTTAATCGAGCTGTTACAAGACTGCCTGAAAAACGTTTTAAGAAACACCGCATACTTTATTTGGATACTTTCTACTTTATTTACAAGTTGGCTAAATACCTCCTTGACAATGGAACCTGTATATGTGGTACCCTGCTAAAAATAGAAAGGTAACTCTGATCAAATTGTTTCAACAATACTAAAACGACAATTTGTGTGAAGGAGCAAAAGGCAGATTCAGATTTTACAGTGGAAGTACTATTCTCAAATTCTAACTATATCAAGCAAACAACTCTGAAGTGGAGAAAACAACTATTAAGAGGGAAACTAAAAATTTTAAGCCAAAAATGATATTAGATTATTACTTATACTTGTCCGCTATTGATAGTACGTACTAAATGACGTCTTGTTAATCCACGCAATGAAAATCTCTCGGGTAGTAGATAAAGCATTCCATCACTTTTTGGACATACGCTTATGGAATGAAAATTGGATTTACAATAAAGATACTAGCAGTAAAGAGGTGTCTTACCTGGGGTTCAGAGACGCACTTATTTGTAAGTCTTTAAACATAGAAGACGCGCGAAGACAAATACAATAAAATTCAATTAGACCAATGACGAAACGTGTGGCAATAGTCCTATTTTCGCAGGAATAAAGTGAATGAAGAAAATTCCGACTGCGTAGTAAAGAAAAAAGGAAATCAGTGGCCAGGTATATAAATATTCGGAACGTACACTTACGTTGGATATTATGTGGAATGCTTTTCTAGTTTTTACTATATGGCTAGATAATACTGTACATGGCTCGGTCATATTACACACTTACATGGCAGAAAGACTGTAAACATTTGTAAGAATATGATTAATTACTTTAATTGCACATTAAGTAGCTACACCAGTTGTTATTATTGCTTTTCTACATTACAAATATTTATTTGATTAGAAATTCTCAAACCAAGTGAAACTCATTTAGGAATGCCACAAATCATATCAATTAGTCTAGATATACATTTTTAACGGTTTTGGGTAATTCTAGCTAAACTGTTTCAAACATTTTGAAATTTTTCAATTTTTGGTTATTCCACAACATTATGTACATTAATATTAGAATACATCTGACTAGTTAACGTTAAGTGAGAGTTTAAATTAAAAAATTTAGATGTTTTGAATAACATACTCAAGTCGGTATTCTTTGTAGGCAATCAGTTCCAATTCAGAAATGCGAACTAGTTTAAGTAACCCTCTAAGTAATACTGTGTACATACGAGGAGTGCGTTACAGTTAGTTAAATTACATAATAAGAATCTTGATAACCAGGTGTGGCAAATGGTCAACCAAATCTTCATAGATACACTTGAAAATACGTATAATAGAAACTATATAGGTTTATTGATTATAATATCAATTAGTTCATGCAACATTGAAAGTGTTTACAAATTATCTAATTAGTAACGAAAACTAAGTTTAAGTGTATTCTATATTATTTCGTTTATATTCAGTTTCAAACCATATTAATATTTTAACATGCTTTTAAAGGTCACTTGCAGCACCAAACAATGCAGCTATTGATAGTCATTAAACGACTTTGATACCTAAATAGAGCAAACCAAAGCTATATTAATGGACAGAAAACAAAATATTTTGTAATTGTCTCGATCGTCATTACTCAACTTCTTACCTCAAATATTGCTTAACGAGTTATTTTTAATGTAGATTGCGCCAAACGCTTTTTTGCTGTAAAATATTATTGATTATTCGTAATTTCATGGCGATTTGATTTTCATAATGAAGCATTTGAACTAGTCAGTATTTATTTTCAAACGTTTGAGAGAATTAACAAAAAATCGAGTGGATAAGCATCTTTAAATAATTTCATTCATTTTCAGTAATGCGCTTTAATTATAAAATGCGTTACACTGACTTAATACGACTGTATGGTGAGATATGCAAGATAAATATTTGACTATTAATAATCAATTAACTTTTTGTGGAATTAACTACTAAGAATGTCAGATATTTTAAATTACCTTAGCTTTTTATTTCAGCTATTGAGAAATAACCTCTGTCACTACTACTAATTACTGAAAAAGTTCATTAATATACAATAGCAGAAAGTTTTATTTGGGATTTTAAACAAATCTTTGTGAAAAAATAAAAATAAAGACTAAAATTAGGAATTCCAGTATTTCGAGGCAATAGCGCCATGCTGTAAAAAGAGTTTTTTCCTCATTAATGTTTTTAAGTCAATATAAAAATATTCCATTGTCAGTTGATTACAATAGTTCCAATAAGATTTGTTTTTAAAGTGATTTCATTAAAAATTGAACTAAGGAAACGATTTATGGTCATAGATAAATTTTGTAGATTTTATAACGTAGCATGACTGTCAATTTTGATACAACTTATCTAAATTGAAAGGATTTTCCTCAAAACCTTTCAGACCTTTTTGTCGATTTTATTATCACAATTACAAAGAGCGATGCTCCATTAAAAAAATATAATCTTACTTAGTCACTCAAGCTTTAGTCAAAAACACGCTTTTATAAACATCTATTTATTTTTAAATTGTTGTTCTTCATCAACAAGATACAATAGTAAAACAAAATCAACTTAAACGGAATTCCAAGGTAAATATTCAAATAGGTACCTTATAAGGTATATAATAAAACAAAAGTATTAAAAATAATGAAGGAATATTTTAGCAATGAATTAATGTAGAATGTAAAAATCGTGGAAATCTGTTTAATACTGCTGTCGTGATTAAAAGTTAATAATTAAAATGTGGCATAAAGGTATGAAAGTTCACAATATTATTTTTGTCTGGCACTTGAAGTTTTCAGGTCGAGCCTTCATAGGTTCTAGGTATTTGATCAGAATTACAAATACAAGCTATCAACCTTACAATAAATACTTGCATTAGATAGAAACTAAACGAATACTGGAACGGCTGTAAGAAATTACAAGAAACGAAACAGGCAATATAAACGAACAAATTAATATGCTGGGCTATTGCATGTCAAATCACCCAAATACGGTTTTATTCATATTCATTTTGTGATTTTGATTTTTTCCAAGTTGTGCCGGCAAATTTAGGAGACTCAGTGTTTTTATTTGTGCATAGGTTTAAAGGGATATGTTTTAGCAGCATTCAACTTTTTATTAAGTACTATTGCTATAGGTAACAATTAAAACCAAAAATTAAGTTACCGCCACTATGCCTTCTTCCGCAAAAAGTTCTCAAATTTATATATTCGAATCACATGGCAAATGATGGAATATATGAAACATGCAATATATTACATCATAACTACTTATAGTGTTATTTAAACCTCAGTGAGTATAAAGACTTCAAGGATGTTACAATTACAGTCTTGTTCTGTTAGTAACTTTTTAGTTGTTGAGTGCTACAAGTGCTTTTATGGGCATATATAATGATTTAACACCCAAAGAGAAAAATCTGCTACAATAGAGCAACCAGTAGATGCAGTTGAAAGTGTTTTGTCTTCTTATGCATGTGTGTGTTATCATCGCCATAAACCGTACTTCGAAAAATATGGTTTGCTACAGAGATCTAGTTGTAATCTTTTCAATAATCATAAAAAAGCAAATAAAGGTAGTTTAAGAAAAATAGATATTTCAGTGTCAAGAAAGGTGTGCGCACAATGCATCACCGCAGTTTAAAAATAACAGTGATAACGTACATGAAGTTTACAAAGACCACGATGATAATCATCACTCACGTGATTCTGAAAGTGAGAACACAGATCAATTCTTAAACAGCAGTTTCCTTGCACAAAGGTGTTCTCTAGTACAAGATTCAGTTGAACGACTTGAAGGAAAGAGAAGGCTATTACAAGGATATTGTGCACTAATTAAACATATGTGAACGTATGTATAAGCAAGTGTATGTGAATTAACTGAAGTACCACATCTATGTGTGAATTGTAAAGATTTGGATAAAATTATAAATTACCTGAAACAACAATATGCAGTTTCTTCAGCACAGAAACAGATAATAATTATTACACTTGAACATTTGGTCAATACAAAAGCTGATAGGGAATTCTGAGTCACTGAATACAAAGTTAAATGGGCAAGAGATCTAGCCAAACACTATGGCATATTGGCTAACCTTGTACAAAAAAAAGCAAACGAATTCCTGAAAGTATAATAAAACAAGTGGTCGAGTTTTACCAAAATGATGAATTCAGCAAGCTTTGCCATGGGATAGAGGATGATATTTCTATAAAAGCTCTGAATCTGGAAAGAGAATACAAGTTTGAAATGGCTTCTACTTATTAGATGCTTCAGAATTATATGCCTTCTTTAAGGAACAAAATATAAACATTTAGTTAGGTAAATCGAAATTCTTCTATTTAAGATCTCGTTGGTATTACACCTGATGCACGGGGCACGCACAGTGTGTGCCTACACGATTCAGCAGAATGTAAAGGTTTTGTTCAGTGCTATACCAACTACAAAAAAACTATGAGTTTAGCTGTGTGTGATATTAAATCTAAACAGTGTATAATTCTCAGATGTGAAACCTTTCCCTGGTAAGCAGGCTGCAGTAGAAGCATTTGTAAATCGTTTAAAGAAGAATTTCTGCTGGTTTTAGATGATAGGATCACTTTCAAACAGTGGAATAATACTTATCGAAGCGTGGTCACTTCTCAAGTACTAAATGTAGATGACTGTGGCTAAATTGTGTGCAGCTAACCACACTAACAACACACCACTTCACAGCACAGGCTGCATATCTAAGATATTTTAGAGAAACTTTGGATTCTAGTACTATTCTCATACTGCTTGATTTTGCACAGAATAATTTGTTTAAAGTGCAGAATGCATGCTGACAGATTTTTACACATTTGTAATTTATTATTAAAATAGTACTGCAGAAAAAGGAACTAGTATGATTGTCTTACACATGTGTTCGCCATTGTACATTGTTTTCAGCGGATTGGTATCAACTACATTAGGAAAATTTTACCAACTGTAAATAAAGCCTTGTGTTAAAGTGATGAGCATCATCAAGTCAGTATAAAAATTGCAAGAATTTTACGAACCTATGTGGGCATGTGAAGGACTTTAGCTTGACTGAAGGAAGAAATTTCTTTGCAATAAGCCACGGGAAAAATGTTTGCGATGGAATAGGTGGGACAAGTAAAAGGTTGCAACTAGAAGTAGCCTTCAGCAGCTAACTTCATGGCATGTTTTAACTTCCCTTGATCTACTTCCATGAGCGAATTTAATATAGAGTGAATGAACTATTTCTCTGTATCATGACAAGAATTCGAACTAGCTAGACAGCAACTATGAAATAGAATTCAGAATTTAACGATAATTTCAGGTACAGGAAGTCACCATTTCTTCTTGCTCACTAAATATAACGTTCACATCAGCAAACTTGCATCTCCTTACATAGAGCTATGACTGTTGCGTATGCCACTGCGATTCCGTGTATAACATCATATGTTATTAATCCAGTCCAATATGTTGTTGTTATTTATGACCAGAAATGGTACATCGGGTGTATAACGCAAATTTAAAGAGTATCAAGATTTTCTTCTCAATTTTATGGTTCTTCAATGTTCATCTATAGGCTATTCAGTTAGCCTAACATGTGGATGAATGTTGGGTTCCTAATAGCCATATTCTTATGTATGTTCATGTACTATCAATATTCTCAGCAACCGGAAATATAAACTTTCACATGACATACATAAAACCATTTACCAATCTTTCAAGGATATCTGTACGCCTGATTTCCAGTGATTTATAAATGCCGTGCTTTGTAACTTTAAATGCTAAAGTAACGTACATTAATGAATATTCCCTTACTAAAAATGTACCCTGTTCCAGAATGGTTTTGCCATCCTCTCAGATTTTGAGAATTTTTTACAGAAGAAGGTATGGTAGGAGCAACTTAAGTTTTAATTCTAAATATTACCTGTATTAAAAGTATTCAATAAAAAATGTTTTCTGCTACCATTCATCCGTTGAAAGCCATGCATATTTGTCTTACATCTACTTGTATTTCCCCATTTAAACTGATTGTAAAAGAGATATAAATTAGACTTGTGCATGTTTTAATAATATTTATAACTTTAACTTTAATTCATAACACATGTAAAAAAAATTATGGATCTCATAATTTGTCTGCAGAACTGAGAAAAATCCAATCCAAGTTTTAAAATATATAAAAACATTTCTTTTCAGAATTGGGTGATTTGATATGGAATGACCCTGCTACAATATACAAAAATACAAGTTAATTAGATAAATGTGCCTATATTTTCGAAAGTGATTGAGACCGCGGTTGATAACAAAGCCTGCAATATACTTCTAATATTTTTTCGCACTCATGTACGCATAGTAGATTCATAAAATTGTTCTTTAACACCAAGTATTGAAGCAACTTCATAACGCTTTGGTTTATCGACTTTACACGCCAAGATAATGTGCTCGGTGTGCATTTGGATATTCCGCATAGACTAAACGTTAAAAAGTCATAATGGTAAAAGTTGTGTTGCTGTTTTTGCTTGAAATTTTTAATATTAAAGTAAAGGTTCTGCTGTGTTTTCAGAAGTTACCACTTTTTAGTTATAACAGTTAAGAGTTTGCTGAAGTTATTTTAGTGTATAGGGTATATTCAAAGATGCGCTACTGATGTATGATACCTTTTGCTGCAAACACATGGCGCGAAATTTGCATGTTTTGATTTCGTGTGCTACAAATTATAAATAGATATTATACCGCTTTTCGAAGTCGTGCAGATTTGGAGAAATTCTGCTTAATGAATTATGTATTTTTTTCTTTATAATAATGAAATTGGTGTAGGTAAATATAGCATATTACCTGTACAACGATTTATATTGCTTAAAGGTCATCATCCTTTGATCGCTTTCGCAGATGAAGACACAATTTGCATTTCATCCTTCAAAAATGTTTTTAGTCCCATTGGAAGCTGTAATGCTAATTATTTGTAATTCAGTGTTGGATCAATAGATTTAAACTCATATTGTCCGTTGACTAGTGACAATCATTGACCAAAGACCTTCAATCGCCTACGCCAAGGGATCGACGCCCGGAAATGCATGCTTCCAGCTCTCGCAGACTACCGACTTTTTGCCGAACACTAGCCGAGCACAAAGATAATTTCAATTTTGTTCTACATTTGAATTCATATGTGGTAAGACTTTCATTATAGTACGTACTTTTGAATAAGTAAAGTAAACCTAGTGCGACGGCTCTAAACTAATTATCTTTCGTGTCCAACATAAGTTTTATTCAGTAATTATTAGAAAGTTAAAAATATTAACAAACATTCTTTTACATGGAGACATAGCTTTATGAAATTGTTGATAATATTCTTGATTTTTGAGGTAACATTTATTGTGAATTTAAATCTTCGTACGTAAATCATGTATATTTAATTTAATATTTAAACTTTATGTAAGCAAGAAAGGGTGCTGCATATGTTTCTAGAATCGAGCACTTCTGTCGTTGTTAGAGAATTATAGATGGCATTATCGTAAAATTAAACTTTTTTTAGGTTATCTAGCATTGACAGTTGAATAAAACATCGTTTGGTAACGTTTGTATTTAAGAGTAAAATAAACAACTATCGATAAAAATGGAACTAAATCGCGAACATTTTCGTGCAATGATTTTTTGATTTTAAAAGTAATTTAACTGAAAATAGGTGTATGGATCGTCTTGTTTTGGCTTTTGGCAACGATGCACTATCCAAAACAACAATTTATCGCTGGTTTTCAAAATTCAAGTTTGGTCGTAGTAGTCTCAGTGACGAATTTCGCGAAGATCGTCCGCGAACTAATGTTGTTTTAAAAAACATTGATGCTGTGCGTAAGATGATTGAGATGGATCGGCACGTAATCTACCGTGAAATAAATATCAACGATTTCGCATGACCATTTAGGTGTAAAAAAAATTATGTGCCTGGTGGATTCCACACAATTTGACGGAGGCTCAAAAAGTGGCTCGTGTTCAATGAAGCAAGGAAATGCTGAAAAAATTTAACCGTGGTGCTTCAAATTTGGTTTATAACATCATTACAGGCGACGAAATTTGGATTATTCATATGAGCCAGAAAGAAAGCTACAGTCGCGCGTTTGGATATTTCAAGATGAATTGAATCCAACAAATGTTATGCGTCCATGAGTGTTTCAAAGGAAATGGTCGCAACACTTTTCAGTATTACTGATCACGTTGCTACCATCGCAGGATCAATGCTGATTGGTATACAAGCATTTGCTTACCGGAAGTTATCGATGAAATCAGAGAAAGTAATGCCAAAGTCTGATCATCTTGTTTCATGACAATGCATCGTCACATATAACATCACGAATTATTTGAAGCGGCAAAAGGTAGAATTAATGACTCATTGTCCATACAGTTCGCATTTAAGTCCAAATAATTTGTCAAACGTAAAATGCGCGGAACCCGTTTTTCAACGCCTGCAGATGCTGTGGAATTATTCAAAACTCACATTTCTGCTATACCATCTTCGGAATGGAAAAAGTACTTCAACAACTGGTTCGAATGCAAACAAAAGTGTATTGATTTTAAGGGAAAATATTTTGAAAAACCATAGAAGCATTATTACTGTATTTTCATTGTTTTCATACCTATTCCCGAAACACTCGTATAGAGAGTATTTAGATAAATATGAGATAAAACCGTGTAATTTGTTTTGCTATGGACTTTGCACGAATTTTTGCTTGACACATCTACACTGTGATATTTTGTACTATCAAGGTCTTTAAATATCGTTAGCGTAAAATCCAGATTATTTGTTAATATTGAAACAGCACTTTATCTTGGGAAAACACCCTACACCTTTGGCCTTCATCTGTATGTTAACGTTTAGTTTGCCGTGCAGGCAGATTTAGTGTCACCTTGCAGTATCAGATAACACAGCGCCAGAACATGGTTTATTAATGTCAGATTGAAACCCTGGAATGCTAGGGGAACGACGCTTTATTATTTTAAACTTAAATTATGACATGCGTTTCGAAAAAGATATAAATTATACATTGTTATCATTTAATTGTTCCATTGAGAATTCGAATTGATATTGTATAGGGTAAGTTGCACTTTTGTTACCTAAATGTTTAATTAGCCTAAAATTCAAAAGACAATTTAAAATTCCTTTTACATGACATGCGTCCCCAAGGAACATAGACTACGTGCTACTATTTAAATGTTCAAATTGAGAATTCGGATTGAAAGAGACAACTGTCTTTTCTAACGTATTCTTTTATTTCTCATACCAGTAATTATAGTATTCAGCTCCTGTACATGAATATTTTTAGGTTAAGTTGCGATAACCTTTCGATTAATTGGATGCTTTGCATTGAATAACTTAATCTTTAACCATTATGAATTAAGGTCGGCGTAAGATATACTTGTATCGAACCAATTTTTAGTTAAATCGGTCTTCGGTACTTACGTTCAGACGGAGATTCGGAGTGAGTTCGGATTGGCTCGTTATTACAGTTAATATTAACAAGAAGGCTTATTCGAGGATAGGTGTATATCACTAACTCGGTATACATATTTTACTACTACCTGTATAAGTAGGCGAATTCTAGGTTAGTCATTTGACGTGTATTTTATTTAAATAAAAGAACATGCATTTTTATACAAGATTACAGTTCATTTTTATATTCAAATATTTACATGATATACTACGAGTTGTTGTATGATACATTCTGTACAGACTCAGTGTATTACGGTGTGCTTTACTTAACGAATCATGCAAGTTATTCCAACAGAAATCATTAAGGATATACTTGGCCTCTCGCTAGGTAATGAGAGTTAACATTGGTAGAATAAAGATAGTTTTATATCTCAAATTAGAAAAGGTGACCGAAAAACATCCAAAGACCTTTTCATATTTATGAGATGTGCGGCTACTGCCCCTTATTGGCGCGCGCCAGTACTATTACACATCTGCGTTAAACAGGAGTATTCCGAGAACATCTGGTTTCCACGTGTATATATATATATATATATATATATATATATATATAC
>JAHWXV010379955.1:0-11490 GCA_024586415.1 Phrixothrix hirtus | reverse complement strand
CATTTTAAATTTATTTTTATTTTGGAAGTTATTTACAATACTATTACAGCTATGCTAATGTTTGTATTTCTCATTCTTCGACAATACGTAATATAGAGGTGTCGCAGTACGGCTGTTGTTTTTTTTTTTGATTAATAGCATTCAAATTTGCAGCGTACTTCAACAATAATAATAGGTGTAGTCAACGCCATCTCATTGATTTGCCTGAACAATGCGAATTGTAAGAACCACCCTGGGGAAGAGAGAAAAAGTACAATAAATCGTGACTCACCGCTGTAGCGAACCGTGGCATATAAAGGTATATTTCTTTGCTCTTTTAAATTAAGTTTACGCATATTTTTGCAAACTATTATTCTGACTGCTCAGCGCGGTTTTTTTTTTGACACATCTACACGACGACGGAAAAGAACATGTTACAATCACCATATTTGTATTTATATTCTGCGTTATTTGCAACCAGGATGAATGATCAGACAAAGTGTTCTTCACATTCTATGGGTTAGCTAATTTTTACCCAACTGAAAATTTTATTAAATGAATCCGTGATGTTATAGCACACAATACAAATACAACTAATATTGTAAACCAGTGTGTTTACATATATAAATCTGTCAGAAAACAACTACAACACATGACGTTAGGTGTATACCAGGTAGAATATAAAATAGTGTTTTATGGCCACTTGTTGGATTCTGGTAATTAAGTTTAATAATAGATAAGATCACCCTTTATTACATATTATATAATATACTTATAGTATATTATTTAATTATATGAGTCATAAGGATCCCTCCTTTTAGCTCATTTACTGTCACGTCAATTATCTCGACACCTTTGATATTGTTTTCTTTAGCACTGAAAGCTGTTGCTCTATGTGGAGAATTCCCGTTCTGCTTCAGGTAAGAATATTTATCATTTACAGGGTACATCAACATCCCTGGGCAACTGTGTCTCAGAATAGGGTGATACCTACACAGATTGTGTGTTCAAACAAATATAAAGTAGACTTTTTAAATCTTTATTGTGCTTTCATCATAAAAAAATAGAATATATGCCGCAGAAGAGAATCTTATTTTTATTTAGGCGCATGGTAGCCCTCGGACTTTCCCCTATGACTACAAATAATACGTTCGGAAAAATCAAAATTTTTCTCCCTTGACGTATAAAATATATTGTTATAGTTATTCATTATTTATAAATTTATTTCTAATTATATTTTCAGAAAACATACCTGCATAACCATCTTGATGAATATCACCTAAATAGGAAATGCAAGCCCCAAATTGTCCTCCAATAGCTTTGCCTTCTATAATGGAATTTTTATCAGGACATTCAAGACTTCTCTACAATTATAATCATTATTTAAATAAATAACCATTTGTAATCTACTTAACTAGAACATCAAAACTGCATAGTCACCTTTCGACTTCCCAAAAAAATAAATATGCGGCCTTCGTTATAATTTATATTTGAATAAAAAGGTGCTCCCACTATTAAATCGTCAAAACCATCTTCATTAATATCCCCTGAAGCCAACGCAGAACCAAAATATTCACCATACTGATAACCTTGGCGAGAATCTTTTACTTCTAAAGCCTTCTCTGTTTCATTTGCAAATGTATACACCAAAATCTATAATTAAAAGCTTTTATAAATACATTCTATAATAAAAATTATTTCACATACTTGCCCAACTAAACCTTTTGATCTTGGTGCTCCAGAGACATACAAAAGTTCATCCCTTTTGAAAAAGTATCCTGAACTTACGGAATATCCTAAAATAATCATATTGCATTATGTATAAAAAATATATATTACTAACCAAATAATCCAAAAGATGCCGTCTGAGTAGTGGCAATAGCATTTGCAATATTCAAATCTGTAAATTCTGAAAAACTAGCTGCCCGTTTTAGTAATTTACTCTCTGATTGAAATCTACTAGCTATCGGTGTGGTCTCAGGTCCATCTTTGTATAATAACGTTGTACCGTCCCAATTATAAACACCTGGAGCACCAAGAAGCAACTCTGGATCTTTCTGTTAATGCAAAAAGTTCGTTAAAATATTATGTTTATCTAAATTATAATCATGTATTTATTATTAAAATAAAGCATGAAGAACTTGCTATCGTGCAAAATGCGTCACACCTCCAGTCCAATCTTGTTAAAACTTTTTTAAAATTTAGTTGGTCAAATTTTTATTTAAATCTTATAAAATTCTATACGTAAATAATTTTTGCAGAAAATGAATGTTAAGAATCTGATTAGTTTGGGATAAAGATGTAATTTAAAATACCAAGAATTTCAAACATTAAAATTGGGAACTAGAAAATTAAACACAAATATGACAAATAAAATTAAATATGCTTTGACATAGAAATTGTACCACATAGGAGTTGAAATTTTTATTTGTATAGTATGAGGGGCACTATTTATATCGTGAGCCCTTGCAACACAGCGTGTTTAAGACACCATCTAACATTTGTAATTTAAAGTTTGACGTTTCTGAACATAACCTTAAACAGAACATTTTGACATTTGAGCGTGATTAGTGGTGACTTGAAAATTGTGTCTCAGCGTAAAAATAGAATTAACCCGTGAAAATTTTCGTGCGATGATTTATTACAACTTTCGCCATGGATTATCTTTACTTCCACTTTTGGTATTGAAGCCCCATCCTTTTCCACTGTGAAACGCTGGTTGAATGAGTTTAATCATGGCCGCCATTCGCTCACCAATGAAAATCGTGAAGGTCGTCCAAAGTCAGTTGTTGTACCAGAAAACATTGATGCTGTGCAAAAACTAATAATGCAAGATCGTCATGTGACATACTGTGATATTGAGGCAACCTTATACATGAGTTCGGCCAGCATTTATAAAATATTGTATGAACATTTTAGCGATGAAAATGTCTGTTCTCGTTCGATCCCACATAATTTGAAAACATTTGAAAAAGATGCCTGTGTCGATTGGTACAAGCAAATGCTTACGAAATACAATGGTGATTTTATAAAAAACATGTATAATATTGTAACAGGTGACGAATCATGGATATATGCATATGAACTGGAAAGTAAAGAGTAGTCAACAAAGCGAACAAAAGTTGTTCACACTCAAAGCACTTCGAAACAAATGATTGCCTGTTTTTTCGAAAAAAACTGGTCATGTGGCAACAGTGCCTTTACAGAAGGTAAAATGGTCACTTCTGAATGGTACATCACCATTGGTTTGCCGGAAGTCTTCAGAGAAATAAGAAAAATGAATAAGCGCCATAGGATCATTTTGAATCACAATGATGATGTCATCAATTAACACAATTAATATACATCACCATATTTAAGAATTCAAAAAATGTTACATAAGAATTCCTAGATAATTAAGTAGAAGTAATTTTAATGTAATAAAATGTAAATATCGTATTTTTAGAATAAGAATAAGTAAGATTTAATACGACAAAAATGGCAAACGAAATAGTCAGGTCATAAGGAAGATCGTGCCGACTTAAATATTCAAATTGAAAATAAAACTTGCACGTTTGCCGACTCTGTAAAGAGATTAATAAAAATAAAGTGAAAAAAGCTACAAACCGACATGTTTATGTAAACGTATTCTTCCGTGAGAAACTAAAATTCAACGAACAACCACTTTAAAATCATTAGCTGAAATTCAAAATATAGTTAACATAATTAGTCAAACAAAATCTACAGAGTTAATAAAAAGCCAAGCACAAGGGGAAACGATGTTGCTGCATGGTCCAAGTAATTATCAAGTACAGTGCATCTAAACAGTACAAACGGTGCTCCAAAGAGACCCGATGTACAACTCCATCGTACTTTGTAATTTAGAGAAGAAACTGCCCGCAATCAGTCAGATCTACTCATTAATGTGAGGGTAAATAGCGCCGCTCTAGTTACAAACAAGAACAACGCAATTTGCTTACAAAGTATTCTGTAAGTGGGACTAACCAAAGGCTACAAAGAACTCTGCGGATAACAAAATTGAAGACTACAGAAATAAGGTAGAACAAACATTTCATTTTTGCAAGTGCAAAAATAAAGTCGGTAGCTTAAATAAAAATTTCAATGACAATTAATTTATTTTATAACGTAAAATAAACATCCTTTTAAAATTGTATAAACAAGGGATTGCAAACATTATACCTGAGATTCATACATGGATGCCTAAATACGGTAGTTTGCATCCTTATGTTTGTATTTTGTAAATTGTTTAGTATTTAGAACCTTTTTAACGGTAACATTGTTGTATATTTATCTGTTTTAAAATCAGTAATTGTTCATTGACAACAGTAATTATCGTAAATAGTATTTTTTAACTTTCATTCTTTTAAAAAATTATTAATTAGAAATATATATAAAAAGTTCCAATTTTATTATTTTAATGTACAGATATTATTGCATATAATTCATTCTCATAAATAATTATTTGAATATTATGTTATTTGTTCAAAGAGATAAATATTGTAGTTAACCAGAGATACAACGGTAGCTGCAGGTAAAGTTATTTTCCAAGGTTGTCTATTCATAAAGGACAGGCTACAACAAAAGAAATTTGTGGTTGAAGACAATCTAATTAAATTTATAACTTAATAATTGACCGCTCGATCATACTAAAAATACTTGATAAAATACCAAATAAGTCTCGACCGCCAACAACGACAATGCAAACTCTCACACATCTCATCTATCAACCGATTATTTGAACACTCAAAGAATCAAATTAACGGGTCATTCACCGTACAGTCCTGATTTGGCACCCAATGACTTCTTTTTGTTCCCGGACATCACGAATAAATTGCGTGGACAATGGTTTTTGTTGGGAGAAAAAGCCACTGATATGTTCAAAAACCAAGTTTTGGAGATGTCTCGAACAGAATGGCAAAAATGTTTTGACAATTGGTTCGAAAGAATGCAAAAGTATTTCGAAAAACAATAAATCAATTTTCAATGATAAATTACTGTTTCTTTATTATTAGGCTCAAAATATAAATAGTACCCTTCATGTCTTTGTTGAATCACAAACATACAGTATAACTCTGTTATAATAAACTTGAAAATTGTAAACATTTTGTTCATTGTAAGCGATCGTTCACTGTAAAAAAAACCCATTGAAAATGCACGTTAATCCGCTTATACAAGTTACAAATTAAAAGCAAGCATAGATTTGTGTAGAATCACTTGCAAATAATTTCTCTGCGGCATACTTCAAGTTGTATCAGTAAGCAAAGAAGTAAGCTCGTTGCTTATTTAAACACGAAGAAGTGAAGCATGACCTTAAGTGAAAAACGTATATGCTGCCGAAAGTGATCAAAGGCTAACTAAATTATCAAAAGTTCAGCAAAATTTCCATAAATTTCCACTAACTCATACAATACGAAGAGTGCCAAAGTGAAATTTTTCGCAGGGGATTTTACGTTTACAATTCTTATTGTTTTTCTTCACTATGCACCACCGCAGAAATGAACGGATATACATTCGAATACACAAAATGTATCCCATGTAACATTTTTTCCGCACTTTGCGACGTCATGCCACAATTAAGTAAGCGGCAAGCTTTGCAGAAGTTTTACTGGACTTTTGACAATTTCGGTAACTCTCAAACAAATGTCAAAGGGATAAAACATAGTTATCCCATTTAAAGATAACTATATGTAAGTGTAAAACAACGCATAAGTTTATGTTAATTTAAAATGAGCGATAAGCTTCACGTACATATCCGACAGAATTCTTGACGCATATTTTAAAACTCCCTTATTACTATCCACATATGTTCGTCTAATGCAAGTAAATAAGTTTATTTATCTTCTTTGTTGATTAATTATTAAAATTAGTTATTCTTTTCAAATTAAATTTATCATAAAATCTAATTTACAATAATTAAAATGTTCGTTGCTTCTGACCTTTCGTTATAAATGTTTGTTAAAAGCAATCGTAAAATATACGTTAATAAATGTAAATCAGTTCGTGACTACGTTTTAATTAAATGATTTTCAAAATAAAATAATTTTTTAACAAACTTACCTGTGCTTTAGTAAAGTGTGCAGCAAATCCAGCTTGCCCTTGGGCATAGTAAAATACATTGATATGGGCACTTTTATCATATATTATTCCTTTTCCTAAAAAAACACATTAATGTATTAAATTATTTTACTCCTAACAAAACATCAGCCCTGTACCGTTTATAAACCCAGGTTGTTGAATTTATAATCAGTAAGGAATGTTAACGTGATTTGGTTAGAATAAAAAAATTGAACATAATCAATTTAAATAATCACTGAGTAAGGTTATGTTTCCTTTTAAAAATAGTAATTTTCCACATAAAATAATTAATATAAAGTATGCCCATTTTATTACTTTATGCCTAGAGAACTCAAAATAGGCGCATATCATAGCTAGAGTAGACCTCGCCAACATTTAAATAAAAATAGTGATCATGACAGTATTCGCTATCAAAAATTTATGTAATTAAAAACCAAGCTTAGATTAGGTGAAACAACATACATAATTAAATTGTTTTAAAGTTTCTGATTAAACAGCCATAATTTAACCTCCTCTTAATATAGCAAAAAATCTGGTGTGAGACAACACACGACTTTCTCTTAAGCACATAGATATATCCCAGTGATTTCCAGAAATTATTAAATTATTGTCTACGTTTGTTTTAGAAACGATAATTGTAACAGTCACCCAACCAAGTTACTAGACAGATGAAAGGCTGCTTAACTCCAGAAATTTTTTGATAACTTGCTTCAATACATTTTTTCAGAAAAACTATTAAGTTCGTGTAAAGGGGCATTAATACATAATAACCATAGCACATTTAAAACCAGTTTCAATGCTAAAAACAAGGTGATAAATTATTCTCAAATGTGAGTTTTCTTTTTAAAATTTTAATTTTATATTTTTGCAATCGATTTATTTTTGGTATCTAATTTCATTCTTAATCCTTTAATAAAGATATTATTTTATTAGTCAAAAATAAATAAGAATAGCAAATTATTTATTATTTTTTCATGCAGGATATCTTGAAAACGAAAAATCGTAGACGAACAAAGTTGTATATTTAAGTTTATATCCATTGTTGCACGTGACTACAACAATTTTATTAAAATTCAATAACCGGAATTGTCACTTTACTCTTGTCATTATTTGGTTTTTCGAGATTTTCTCGAAATTGGCTGTAACAATTTTTTTAAAATTTTATATTTAAATATTTTACCTTCTACGAATGAGAAGTCAAGAATTTAGTTAAAATCTAATGACTGGAAGTACCACTTTACTCTTGTCATTTTTTGGTTTTTCGAGATTTTCTCGAAATTGGTTCAAACGATTTTTCTTAAATTCTATATTTAAGTTTTTTATCTTCTGCAAATGAGACATCTAGAATTTAGTTAAAATCTAATGACTGGAAGTGCCACTTTATTCTTGCGATTTTAAAGCTTTTTGCCATTTTCTCGAAAACATTTTTAATAATTTTTTTTGAAACTTGCTACGGTTCTTATGTTTTTGACATCCTTTTCCGTGAACTTCGAGCTTTTCCTGAAAAAATTCGTTGAAGCGAGTTATTAGGGACAATCTCCCTAGTTAAGCAGGGTTTTGTGTCCAATAACTTGGATGGGTGACCGTTACAATTATCGTTTCCAAAATAAACGTAAATAATAATTTAATCATTTGTGGACATTATTTCCATATCTATGTGCGTAAGAAAAAGTCATGTGTTGTCTCACACCAGATTTTTTTATATGGGTTTTTTATTATTTTTAATTTTTAAAGTTTATGTTTTGAATATTTAATAAATATATTACTGATTACAGTTAATTATGACCTTTACTGTGAAAATGTGGACAAAAATAATTTATAACAGCAAATTACATGTAGAAGGCACTGGGAAATTAACTTTCACTAGAGATGCCGATTCATGGATACGTGTATATGACGCAATAACAAGAAAAGAGGAGGAGGAATGTATAACACTGAAAAAAGTATTCCTACAATGTTACCAAACTGAAGAGGTCAAAATCATATAGCAGCACCTGGTATACATTTCCCCTCTTATCAGTAGCAGTGAGTATGTTAATCTAAGAATACTTAATTAAAGGCTTAACTAAGAACATTTCATATACAAGGGGGTGCTGCATATGTTTCAAGAATCGAGTACTTCAGTCATTGTTAAAGAATCATAGATGGCACTATCATAAAATTTGGCATTTTTTAGGTTATGTAGCATTGACAGTAGAATAAAACATCGTTTGGTAACGTTTGTATTTAAAGAATAAAATAAACAACTATTGACAAAAATGGAATTAAATCATGGATATTTTCGTGCAATGATTTTTTATGATTTTAAAAGTAATTTAACTCAAAAACAATGTATGGATCATCTTGTTTCGGCTTTTGGTAACAATGCACCATCCAAAACAACAATTATTACTGGTTTATCAGAATTCAAGTTTAGTCGCAGTAGTCTCAGTGACGAATTTCGCGAAGGTCGTCCGCGAACTAGTGTTGTTTCAAAAAAACCTTAATGCTGTGCGTGAGATGGATCGGCATATGACTTACCGTGAAATAGAATCGACCTTTGGCATTGACATGAAGCAAATATCAACGATTTTGCATGACCATTTAGGTGTGAAAAAACTATGTGCCCGATGGATTCCACACAATTTGACAGAGCCTCAAAAACTGGCTTGTGTTCAATGGAACATGGAAACGCTGAAAAAATTTAACCGCAGTGCTTCAAATTTGGTTTATAACATCATTACAGGTGACGAAAATTGGATTTATTCATATGAGTCGGAAACAAAGCAACAGTTGCGCTTTTGGGTATTTCAAGATGAATTGAATTCAACAAAAGTTGACCGTTCACAAAGTGTTTCAAAGAAAACGGTTGCAACATTTTTCAGTACTACTGGTCACATTACTACCGTTGCTTTAGAGGATTGTTGCACTGTCAATGCTAGTTGGTATACAAGCATTTACTTACCGGAAGTCATCAATGCAAAACATCGGACCATCTTGCACCATGACAATGCATCGTCACACACAGCATCACAAACTGTTGATTATTTGAAGTGGCAAAAGGTAGAATTAATGACTCATTGTCCAGACAGTCCGGATTTAAGTCCAAATGATTTCTTTTTATTCACGGTTGTCAAAAATAAAATGCGAGGAACCCACTTTTTGACACCTGAAGATGCCGTGGAAGCATTCAAAACTCATATTTCAGCTATACCATCTTCGGAATGAAAAAAGTGCTTCAACAACTGGTTCGAACGCATGCAAAAGTGTATTAATTTTAAGCGAGAATATTATGAAAAACAATAGAAGCATTATTATTGTATTTTCATACCTATTCCCGAAACAATTGCAGCACCCCTCGCAATAAAGGCAATAAAGAAAACATCTGAGTATCCTTCAGAAATGTATGACCCTTGCCGCATGTAATTCTCATGTTAAATGTTGTGTTTTTGAAATCAGATTTCCTGATTGGTCAAATTGAACTTTTTTTAAAAAAACATGTAAAACAAGTAACTTCAATTTTGATCATTTAACAGGTACAAATGTTGCTGCTTGGTTAAATTTTTAAAACACAGGAACATCGTCTTTTTTGAGGTTGTGAAACTTTATTTCATGCTGTGTTCTATCTTTTAGCATTTGATAAACTGAAAATACAGTCATTCAAAGATTTCTATAAACATTGTTTTAATAAAGGAGTTTCAACAATTAATTTTAACATGGGGTCAATCAATTAAGAAGGACGGTTCTCATGTTCATATTAAGATCAATTTATGCAAACCAGGCTCATAACTTATTTTTAGGTTGATTAATTCCAGTGACCAGAAAAGGGCCTAATTTCCACGAGATCGTTGTTTTAGCATTACCACCTGTATTTTTCGAAAGAACTTAGCTATTAACATTTAGGTAATTTTCATATTTGGACTATGCATTATTTTGGGTGTATTAACCGCCTAACGATCTATGTGTAATTTAGTTAATTGTTGTAAAGTTCAATATACAGGGTGATCCATATGTATTGAATTTATGAGTTGTTCGCATTCATTGTTAAAGTACGTATGTGTGCCTTCATTATATTTGGTATTTAAATATAGTCTGAATTAAAACAGAGAATAATTTTTAGCACGTGGGATCCTATTATAATAACTGGTTTATACCAGATTTGTTCACTAGATTATAATTCATAGTAAATATTGTACACTTAAAATACAGTCGGCCTTGTTAGGTGTAGTGGTTAGCATGTTTGACTCTATACCCAAGGGATACGAGTTCAAACCCAACCAAGGTCGGAAAAAAATTTTAAAAATGCCTTCTTCTCAGATAAGAAAATAAAATCGTAGGTCCTGTGTCAATATGATGTTTGGCATGTAGAAATTTCTACTGGCAGTGGAACTCTTCCAAATTCTACAAAATTCTTGTAGACATGGCAAAATGACTATATGGCAGTTCTAGTCCAAGTCCCAAAGTCTCAGCCACAAAACAAACAAATAACACTGCAAACCTGATTAAGACATTTTTCCTTTAATTTGATTTATGTTATTGTATGATATACAGGGTGTTACATAATTGAATATCAATATTGCAGGGGGTTAATCTGTGCATAATTTTAAGACAAAAAGTTCATATAAACATAGGTCCGTTTTGGCTTTATTTTTGATATATTGAGTGATAAGAAAATTTTTTTTTAGTATTTTTTTTAATAACTCCGCAACTACATCAGATATTTTTATAAAACTTTGGGGGTGTAAAGTAAATGTAGAGACACATCTTTTTTGATACTATCCTATGTTCAATTTTAACCAGTGGCGTCCAAATTAATTTTACCCTGACTATTTTGATTGGGACGAATGCTACGCCACTGCTTTTTAAAAACAAAAATTATTTTATGAATGGTATACCATTTCTTAATAAAAAAGATCTCTTGACTTTTTTCATATCTTCAACTGGTTCTCAGTAAAAAAATAAAGAACAATTAGATAATTGATATGTGACTTTAATGAAAACAAGAGATTTAAATTCTGTAGTATGTTATGATTGTTTTTATTATGAAATTTTAGCATTGACAGTTCAGTTTTTCAAACTCAACTTGAATATTGTTAATAATTTAGTAGTTAAAATATCGGCACAGCGCTATTTTCAAATCAAAATGGCTAATTTTAATAATCAAGAGATGGCAGATATTCATTACAGGTATGGTTTGGCTGATGACAGCGCACCGGAGGCTAAACAATTATATCAGGAGCGCTTTTCAAATAGATTTTTACCAGATAGAAGAACATTTACAAATATACACAGAAAGTTGGCTGAAACAGGTATTTTAAGTCAAACAATCAATTAAAAGAAGCCCATTGTACTACAAAAACTCCAGAAATTGAAGAAACAGTCCTAAATGCAATTGATGAAAATCCTGAACTTAGTACTCGAAAAGTTGGACATAACTTAAATATTTCACATGTTTTG
>JAHWXV010379883.1:0-21398 GCA_024586415.1 Phrixothrix hirtus | reverse complement strand
CCATTCACTATTTTTCTCCATTCCTTTCTGTCCTTACGCACTTCTCTTGCTTCCATTAAATTCATACAACGTTTTTGGCAAGCTCTCCTATTCTTTGCGCTCTTTATTCTCTTTCCTTTTACAATTTCTTCAAAGAACATTAAAGTATATGTATATTATACAGACTCTGTATATAAAAAATGGAGCTTTCCTCCAATTTCTCTGATATTCAATAAATATTCTTGTTATAAATTTTATTCCTCGGGTGAAATTTTGTTTTGTTGCATACGAATAAATGTAGGTATATTATAAATAATTGTATGATTGTTTTACAGATATCTGTTGCACATGTTGGTATAAATATATCCTCAATTGGAACACAGACAAGCCTCTACAAGACTATGCAAATTCTCCTCACAAGAAGAAATTAAAACAAAATGTTATATGCCTTGCAGGGTGTATTGGCATGTGGTGAGAAAAAATTTACGCAGTAACTAAATTAGTTCAACATTTACAAAAAAAATCTGGTATTAGATAACATATGACTTTCTTTTATGCACATAGGTATGCAAACACTGTCCACAAATGATTAAATTATTATTTATGTTTATTCTGAAAACGATAATTGTAACGGTCACCCATCCAAGTTACTGGACAGGCGAAAGGCTGATTAATGCCGAAAATTTTCTCTGATAAAGGCATAATAATTGTAGCAAGTTTGAAAAAAATGTTATAACTGTTTTTGAGAAAATCTCAAAAATAAAGTGGCACTTCCGGTCATTCGATTTTAATTAAATTCATGACGTCTCATGTGTGGAAGACAAAAAATTTAAATATAAAATTTTACTTTTATATGTTTAGTTTTTGAGATATGTTGTTGACAATTAATACTTTAAGTACTTCCGGTTATTCGATTTTTGAAAGTTTATTAGGGAAGCTATTTAGTTCGTATAAAATGGAATAAAGTAGCGAAGAAATATACTAAGTTTTAAAAATATCGTTAGAGCCGATTTTAAGAAAATTGCGATAAACAAAAGCTTGGAAAATACCTAAAAATGACAGAAATAAAGTGGAACTTCCGGTTATTAGATTTTAACCAAATTCTTGATTTGGTATACAAAAACAGTTATCACCAATAATATAAATTTTAGTTTCATAGTTATTTTATTTAGAGTTAACGATAGCGGTACTTCCGATTACTTGATCTACGGAAACGTTTCTGAGAAATAACCTAAACTATATGAAAGGTCATAAATTGGCTAAGAAATGCAATACGTTTTAAGAAAATCGTTACAGCCGATTTTGAGAAAATCGCAAAAAACGAAAAATTCGGAAAATATCTAAAAATAACAGAAATAAAGTTGTACTTCCGGTTATTCAATTTTAACCAAATTCTTAATTTAGCATACAAAGATACTTAGCACCTCAAATATAAATTTTTATTTATCTAGGATTTTCAGTTTCATAGTTATATTATTGAGAGTTAATGGTAAGAGTACTTCTGGTTACTCGTCTTACGGCCATTTTTCTGAGAAACCGTCTTAATTATATGAAAGGGCATTAAATGTTTAGGAAATACAATAAGTTTTAAAAAAATCGTTAAAGCCGATTTCGAGAAAATCGCGAAAAACCAAAAAATGACTAGAGTAAAGTGGCACTTCTGGTTATCCGATTTTAGTGAAATTGTTGCAGTTGTGTGCAACGATAGATACAAACTCAAATATAAAATTTCGTTTATCTACGACTTTTCGTTTTCGAAATATTCTGTTCACACACAGACAGACAAATTTTTAAAAACATGATTTTCGGACTCAGAAGACCCAAAATCAAGTATTTCCACTAAAATTTAGACATCGAAAATTTTGGACGAAAACAATACTTTCTCTATTGTATATTTCATATAGGTAAGAGAAAGTAAAAAAAATGTAGCATATGGAAATTTGTAAGAGTTCTGCTTGAAAGAAATTTTGAAGATTTTATGCAAGATATGTCCCAATTATTTATAAATGCATTTCTGTAAATTAATGTTTTGTTATACCATAATTTTATCCTATGTTGGATTCACTTTGTACAGCTATGTATTAAGAAACGAAATTGTAAGTGTATATCTTTTTGAAAATTGATATGCATGTACAACATCCAGTTTTTTAAATAAATACATTTTTCATTTTGAGTGATTTGCTTAATCTTTTCATCCTTTATAAAAGCAAGCAGAACAGGTATTGGGCCGAATACCTATAGACACCAACACAAGTGTCTGACACCAGCATTTGTAGCTTATGTGAAATCACTATTGAAACTAAGGTCCTGCTAAACTTGAACAGTTGTCTGACACTTTTGTCGCTGTCTGTAAATGACTTGAGTGTTGCGTGAGTTGTCACTTACATTTTCTGTTGATGTAATTCGATGCAAATATTCAAAACTTAGTTTTAATAAACTTTTCAGGGATTATTTGTGTTATGCGTCTTTTTAGAGGTTTTGTAACATGATCTAAATTTTAAAAAGCAATTCTTAAAATTTTAATTGTTAAATAATAGCTATTTATGAAATAATATTTTTAAATGAAAAAGATTAATGAGAAATGAAGTTCTTAATAAAGCAAGCTAAATGTTAAAGTAAGATTTTACTCTAGTTTTTAAATAATCAATATTTTTTATTAAAACTGCAAAATTCAAATACTACAATATGTCAAACATTTTGAGAAGCACTATTAAAAAAGAGATAGCCTTTCCACATGTCATGTAGGAGATTAAAGTCAGAGTTTCCAGCATGGATAAAGAAAACTTGTTTCTAGTTCATTATGTATTTGTCAATGACAGTAGGCATATCTGGGTTAAATTTTTCAGTTTACCATTCTTTATTTTTTTATGGCAGCACATTCCAGCATAAAAAATAAAAGCATTACAAGTTAGTTGAACAGTTAAAAGTTAATACAGTATCACCTTGATAATTCGTACCATCAAAAGAAGTACATTTGTTTTATAAAATATACATATATTCATGATATTTTGTGCATTTTAATTCAATAGAGCAATGCATATGTTTAAAATTAGTTTTACATCTTTAATTATATAAAAGTAAACAAATTCTACCATCTTTATACCAAACTGGAAAATTAGCAAATATCAATTCATGGGAGTGGCAGTTTGGAACACCATGAATTATCGAAGTTCAACTGATTGAATAAGACCAAGTTGCATAGACCACTGAACACTACTTATCTATAATTTGCTCTATGCTTCTGCATGCATATGTGCATCAACATTCTACACTTCAAGTTAAAAATGCTTTTATATAAATACACAGCTAAATTAAACAATGTTATGATAGTTCATGCTATTTATTAAATTATAGAAATAAATACAGTAGTACCACATGAATTAATCAGAAGCCGTCTTCACTCATCAAATTTGATTGTTAAAGTTTTTAAATAACCATTTGAACCATTTCCAACTACTATTTAATGCTATCAATAGATTTAATTCAGTGTAGTTTAATAGGTGTGTACCATATTACTGGTATTACAGTATTGGTTTACACCCAAGTTTTCCTAAAATTCACTTTATTTACAAGGAAACTATTGAAGCAATAATTGTTTCAGTACGAATTAAACTGTTAGTAAATTTAAGTTTAGACCGATAGTGTAATACTGATCCTTAATATGATACCTATATGTAAATTACAAATTCCATCAATAAGTACAAATACCTCCTTTTGGATACTTGCAAGCTACTAATAGCAAAATCCATGAGCATATAAAACAATGATTATTATCATTGATAGAAATGAGATGATCGATATTTGTTGGGCTAGTGGTAATTATTGCACATGCATTTTGTAGTATGCACATATTGTTTAAACAATCAGAATTTGCTATAATGGTATAAACTTTAAAACAATCATAATTATACATGACTTTTCAGGCTAATAAATTGATGCAGTATGCCATTATCTCTTGTTTTGATATAAATCATAATACAGCTTACAAACTTTAATTTCTCATATTTTATTGGAAAATACACTTTATTAAATTATTACTGGTGTACAAAAAATAAGTTATTAAAAAAAACTGCCAAATCTGATTATTTTTTAAAAATCTTGAAATGGTTGAAATAGTGGCCTGCTTAGATACAATTAAAGAACTATATTTATTCACATCCTTTTATTTAGTTTTTTCTGTGGAGTTTTAGATTACGATCCACAAAGGCATAATGAATAACTTTGGTTTTTTTATTTTATACTATAGTTTACGTCATTTATAGGCATCAAGTAAAACAACACTAGATAGCAATCTGTATATAACGTATTTATGTATAACCAATTTGTACATAAGCATTTCCATAACCCATTCATTTGTTTGAATAAATGAGGTCCTATTGCATTTATGTTTTAAATGCCATTTTTTGATTTAGTACATTATCTCTTGTATATGAAAGTAATATTGGGCATAACTGTACCAAAATACAAACTTTTGGATTATGCATAAGATAGAGCTAGAATAAAAAGAATAGTTACATTTTTTACAACTACTTTATTTATAATCTTAAACAGTATGGAATAGTTAATTTTTGGAAAGCTTCAAAATGCTTTTAGTGGAAGCAATCTATAGGTTAATATTGCCTTCAATGAACGTCAACTTCAAAACGAATCAATTGTAGGCTTGCCCATTTCTTTGATTTTTAAATAAATCAATGTTGGAAGTTCCAATGACAGAGACATCTACTGTGAAATTGTATCCAATACATCAGCGGGAATTTAAAAAATGACCTTTCTAATTTGTGTACGTTGTATAATTTCACGTAACATTTAGTACTTACTTGTAGCGTTCATATGTATTCCAAATTATTTTATACGAGAATTCTTGTAAAACTAAATTAAATTAAAAATTTGGAAGCAATATAACTGTAGTGGGCGTAACCATTGCCACCCTTGCGGGAGTCTGGTTCAAGTGTCCAGCCCCTGTAGGGAACAGAATGAACGGTTGCTTCCTAATTTCACCCTCAAGGTCACATATTTGAAGGTCAACATATATAAAATAAAGATAACAATAATGTTTTCTACGATAACCTCTTAGTTCGCAATAAAATGAATTCAATCTACATTAGCATCAAGTTTAATATATCCTTAAAATATAACAGTATAAAGGAAGTTGTAATCTTATTCATGACACGCTGTTGCATAGGGGAATGAGGGGAGGGCGCAATTCGAGACTACTGACGCCCCTTAGCCCGCGGTTTATGTATAGTGTAAACACCTTTGAGATCTACAATGAATTTATGTTAAAAAATTGTATATTATAAGTGAAAAATGTTACTAAACGTGCTAAATTATTGGCGGGTATATTTTTAATAAGATTGTATCCTAAAACTATTTTTGAAACACGTGATGGCATGTACGGTGTATGTATAGTTTTCGAAGGACAGAGAAAAGCCTGGCCCCGTTAGCACGGGTGGCGTGGTTTGTGTGCTTGTCGCCCGCCTGCGTTTAAAGGTTCATTCGGAGTTAGTTCTTACGCATCACGCCCAATTGTGGATATTCATTATCCCTCGATGATTTAAAAGTGCCTTCTACTTACATCTTATTTAAAATGTGTAAAAGTTTACAAAAAGTGTAATTTTTATTTTGTTAATAATAACTAGTGGTAATCGATCAAGGTAACGTGTAAAGCACGGTTCACATTGGCCAATAATTGAATATAGTACAATGAACATGCATAGACATTTTTATTTTGTTAACAATTATGACTTCTGAAGTGGCAACAACAAAGTCTGACTACGTACAAAATTCAACTCAGGTGAGTTTTGAAACTTGATACTTAGCCAAGTAGTATAGTTTAGGGCGGGCAAGGAATGAAGTGGGCTGTGGGAGTAACTTTGTCCCATTTGTAGATAGGAGGTCGAACTTTGGCTCCATCCAGGGGTCGGAGCGGAGCGCCACAATTTGTCTGTTCTTATTTAATATTAGGGATAGCACATGTATGTAACTATAAAACCTTAAACCGTAGACGCAACGGCTCAGATATTTCCGATTGTTTTTATAAGTAATATAAACCGGAAGCTATAAATTGCATTAGATAGTATGTATTGAAAAAAGTGTACGTTACGTACAAATTGGGTGTAGATAGAAATGATTATGTGGATACGTTACATTCATTAGTGGTTAATAGTAATACAATTCTTAAAATAGTTAAATGATTTAGTTGTTTTCAATTATAAATTCAATACCAGTTCCGTACATGGAATATTGTCTCGTTTTCAAAGAAAATTAATTTAAAATATAAACATCTGTTCTGTGTCGTTTGCTTTATTGTGTTAGCATGTTTTGTATTAAATACATCAGAAAGTAATAATGCTTACATATTATACAATTGTTTAATCGAATAAAATAAACATTTAATAGATTTTTTATACCATATAAGGTTTTAATCTTTTAATATTTGTGTTATATTAATAATTGCGGGTAGAATTTATATTTATCTACTTTAAAGGCTGGTATGTAATCTATCCTACATTTTTTAAATCGAATCTATTGCTCATCGGACCATATGGCCCCACTTTCCCTAATATCATTTGTGTTAATTATATTTTATTTAAAAGTGTTTTATATAATTATTTACCTACATGCATTATAAATACAGATAACTAACAGAAAATTATTAAACACTTAAGCTTTGTTTATATGCAAAATATCTAAACGTTAACTCATATTTAAAATGTGGCAATGATGATTAAATTTGTTTACTTAAGAATGGTTTTGATGAACATCGGCAGTTCTAACGTAACCGAATAACCGAATAATAAATACAAAAGAAATGCTGAGGTATACAGGGTCCGTCAAAAAATTAGATCCGTATAGAATTTTCTTTATTATTTAAAATATCTTAGGTTTCAACTTCTAAGTTGTCTACCATAGCACATCTGCGTCGCATGCAGCGCGTGATCAAGTTTATTCAAAATCAGATATATAAAACTCAATTTTTTAACTTAAAATTTTTATTTGATTACAAACTTATTAATCAGTTTTTTCTTTTTGATTTAGTTAGAGTTATAAATTTTACCTTCCAAATATCAAATTCTAAAAAATTGCCTAAAAATAGTATTGCTTGTAAAAATTAAAAAAGATTTTATATGGAAATATTGTTTTGCTCCCGTTTTTAACAGGGTGCAATATTTTAAATTATGGATTAATTTATTTTTGTACACATTAGGAATTAACGAAATTGTGTTTTACAGGTTTTTCAATAACAAACAGTTTATCCGCGCCCAAAAGGATTTGAACTAATTTTGCTATGAGTAATTTAAACCACTTCACGCGACTTCACGGATACTTAAATTGAGATTTGCCGCCAAAAATTAAATTAGTCTTAAAAGTGATGAAATGATCCAGAATTTTTTTATGAAGCGACTAAGATTATCTATTATTAGTGATCTTCGAGACGAGGAAATCTCCCAATAACCAAAATATATACATACACACTTATATAATGAAAATAAAATGTGATATTTGCGAATCTAATGCTTTGGAGTTAATGTGAAAATGGTACCTTTGCAAGTTCCACATTAATTAAATTTTTTATTAAATTTTAAATGCTTTTACAACACATTATTTGTAGACAAATTGTACGAGGCTAGTTCAATAAGTCAGGTAAAAATGCAAGAGATAGCGCCACCAGAATAAAATCAACATTATTTTGTTAAAATAAATTCTTCCAGATGGCGTCATATCAATTTTCAAGAACATCTGTCGATTAGTTTGTGCTTGACATACATTAAAAGTAAACAACATGTATTAGTTTCGCTGGAATGGATAAAAGTGATTTTCACGTTTTCGTTAAACATTCTTTTCTGCGTGGAAAACAGTAATAAAACAAAAGTTCTAGAAATATTATGCGGACTCTGTTCCATCAATTGAAATGTTTCACAAATGGTTTAATGATTTTCGTTGTGGTCGTGGGAGCGTTTTGGATGAAATTGTATTGGTAGATCGGCGGGTAAAGGTGTGTGAGATTATGGGGACTATTAACTTGCCTCAAAAACCTTTCTGCAAGATGGGCGTTGCGTTTGTTAACAGTGGACCACAAACGTAATCGTTCAACAACGTGTTTAAAATTGTTTAAGTGTAATGAATTTTTGTGTCGATCTATTACTGTTGGTGAGACTTGAATCCACCACTATACTCCGGAAATCAAAAATCAATCGAAACAATGGCTAGGAGCTGGTCGAAGTGCACCAAAGAAGGCATCGGCTAGTAAAATCGTGACAACCGTTTTTTGGGATGCTTGCAGAATAACTTTAATTGTCTATCTTCAAAAAGGTAAAAAAATAATAGGAGAGTATTTATCATTTTTGAACCAGTTGAATTAAAATATCAAAGAAAATCTGCTACATTTGGAAAGAAAAAATTTTTATTTCGCCACGATAATTCACCGGCACATTCTTCAGCTATTACTGTAAAAATACATGAATTGCATTTTGAAATGCTTTCACGTGCCCCATATTCATCCGAATTGGTTCATTTTGCGTATTTCTTATTCCCAAACATGAAAACTTGCCTTGCTGGTAAGAAATTTTCATCCAATGAAGAAGTGATCGCGAAGTAGACGTACCAATTTTGCAGACTTTGATAAATTTTATTTTACTGAAGGCATTAAACGTCTTAAATAAAGTGTATAGAGCTGGGAGGGGGATTATGTTGAAAAATAAAAATTTTTTAAATCGAAAAAACAACTGGTTGTTATATTTTTACCTGACTTATTGAAACGCCCTCGTATGAGTTCATATCAAATTATATAAAAAAAAAATTAGTTTAAAATTGGTTTCGGGGAAATTTTATAAAAATACATTCCATACTTTAAGTCAGGAGTTCGAGGCTCTTTTACATTATACGACTTTATTGTAGGAATTTATAAAATCAAACCAAAAATTGACTTTTACTTCATTTTACTAATTTTAATTTAATATTGGATAGCTTAGCATTAGCTTCCATCAAGGTTGATATTGGCTTGAATTTCACTTGTTGCGCGAGTCAACATCAGGCATAAGTGATATTGTGTAGGATTACTGTAAATATTTTGAAATAAAATTCTTAGGATTTAAATAGATTTAGTAAGTACACATTTTTTGAAAAATATCTTGGCTAATTTTACGTGCTTATTTACAATAAGACGTAAATCCAAAAAATCATTTAAATTTTAAAAGTAATTGAACTTTTTACATTTTGTCAGTAGATGCCCTATAGTGTCCTTTCAAGACATACGTTTAACAGTTAAAAATTACAAACAAATTGCGTGATACATAATACTAACGTAAAAAATTGTATTTTTATGGCTTACACCACATTTATATTTTAATCGAATTCTGGCTTCCTATTGTAAGCAGATATCGGCAAAAGCCAATTATTTTAAAAATGTGTATTGCGTCCTATAGCAAATAAGCCAATGAAATTTTACTTCACTGCCTCAGATTTTAATTAAATTTGGAACAGCGATTGCTTTAAAAAATACAAAATATAAGTATCAAATGGTTTTGAAACTACAAGTAAGTAGCTAAAGTTTTCAAAAATGTGTGAATGATATCCAGAGTTGCTTTGAAGTGAATTCAGAAATTTTAACCACGGATTATTTACGTCTCATTCATTCACAATCGAATGAAAATTATTGTAAAACTTTTTTAAAACTTCTGATTTAGAATATTTAAAGTCATGAGTTTCATCTCAATTTGTGACGAAATCACGTACATTTATTCCAGTCTTACTCATGTTATAGGTCATTGCAGTTCATTGTATTCGAACATTGCTGTGTATTGATAAACATTAATCGTAATTGAAATTGATAAAAAAACTCGATTCTGTTATTAAATTAAATTTAATTGTTTACTTTTTAAATAATTTTTATTTTTCAGTTTTTCAATATTTTTTGTGGAAGTAAAATTTACCAAAAACGGTGAAAAGTTAGTTATTAAGACCGCTGGCATGGGGAAATGTGGCTTATTTCATCAATTAATTTACTTTTATTTTCATTATTTTTGAATTAAAAGCCTTACTTATTGAAAAAATAAACACATACGAGTAATATTCCTTTGGAATGCTTTTTTGTACCTTGTGTAAAAGTTTGAGTAAAACTAAATAAAGTTCAAGCTTTTCAACTGTACATAATTTGAAATTACATATATATTTATTACTCAATTTTTCTTACACTTTTACAAAAGGTGCAAAAAAGCATCCCAAAGAGATTTTCCTTTTAATCTTTTTCAAAAAAGTTTTTATTTCGGCAATATTGAAAGACAAAATAAGTACGAAAAAAGTCCGTATTTTTTCCTAACCGGTAACAAACGTTTAGATTTGATATAAAAAAGAAGTTTCTATTAATACTCCAAATTCTCTTTTATGCTTTTAATATAACTTCTAAATTTAATTTTAAAGATAATTACTTAAAAAGAAATTAAGTCATAATTTGTTGTAGTAAATAAATCACGAAGTGTAATTCGATACGTCGGGAATTACACTCAACATTTTTCTTGAACATCTGTAACAGATTATGTGGCAATGTCAGCGGTTCACAAAATGTTGTATGCAACGATTTTCAAAAAAGAGCTTAACGGAATTAATAATCTCAAAAATATGTTTATTAATTTTATCTTCTAAAACTAATTAAAACAACGCTGTATTTTTAAACTATGATTGCAGCTCACCTAATTGACCTAGAGAAGTGGGAAGGGCCTCATTTATTAGCGTTGTCCTTTTCAAATATCAGATCAAAATTTTCATTTAGAATTTCTCAAAAACGTATCTTGCATTTTCAAAAATTCTAGATAACAGTTCATAGTTCTTAATTCATTTCTAAAATTTAAAAGGGGGGTGGTAAAGTGTTCATGACTTGAATTAACAAAAACATGTCGTTAGACCAAAAATAACTGGTTAATAAGGTGGGGTAAAACTACAATTAATTAACTTGTACTGGTAGGAAATTCAGATGTGCTGTGAATTTCTCTTAAAGATTGTATTTTCTAAAGTAAACCATGTGACCCCAATTGTAAAAATATAATACAGCAGAAGGTCGATAATTCGTCTCTCGGCAATTCGTCAATTTCCTAATTCGTCACCACAGTTTATTAAGTTGTTAATTTAGGCCCGATTTCATAATCATTTTAAAGAATTTTTAATTCTAAAGCTATTTCAATCGCTATCGTTACAGTTGTTTATTTGTTCAATACAATTGTAACGGAATTATGAATTGAACTATAGTAAAAGTGTGTTACTGTAATTTAATACTGTATATAAAAACATGTAATATTTGTTTAGGACGTATTTGTAGTAGTTTGACCTATAAAAGTTCTTTGGCCTTGTTTACTTTCTTTAAAATATTTTAAAACAATTTTAAGTAGGTTGTTATACTTTAATATTTAATTTTTAAATATATTGATTGTTTTTATTGTTTCATGCTGTTTGCTACCAAAATTATTTTATCTTAAATGTCTGATATGAAATTAATACAATTCATTTTCTTTTAAAATTTGTTACGTGTTCAACGAGATATTATAAAACAATGTATACAATTCTTTTTTACGCGAACTGGAAAATACACTTTTATTTTGATTTGCAAAAATTATTGTACATTTTTCACTTGAGAAACACTTCTAAAATATGTAAGGTAAAGTAATATAAAATCCTTTAACTTTATTTTTAGAATAAGTATTTTTAAAAATAAACATATGTTCCATACTTCAAGATACATCGATGAGTAATACATGTCAAGGGCAACGGTATTACATTCGACATGGCGCGGTGTGCGCGCCAGTGTTGGACTGATACTATAATTTTTAATATGTATTTCGAAAACTATGTTTTTGAAACAAATTTTGTGGTAGTGATTATTTTTTGGACGCCCTGTTTATTTTCATCTTAAATTCACTTGTGATAATAAAATCGTACCCGTGTAAATAAAATATTTGTTTTATTTTGTAATTCGTCATATTTTATAATTCATCAATCCTATGCCCTCAACACCGACAAATTATCGAGGTTCTACTGTATACATTATAAAATTCAACAAGCTGAAACAAATAACTAATAGGCTTTCAAAAGCTAGTGATGAACTTATTAATATATTATTTATTTAACGAAAATGTAGTGATTTTCAAAAGATTTTGAAAGTTGCAGTTATTAGATGCACACTTAGGTTTCTGCATTATCTCATGAGATTTTGCGCGTGCTCAACCTATGTAGGTTTGTCATTTTTATACAAATTATTTATGTACAGTAATATCGGTTTTAAGTTAAATCATAACATTTAATTAAGTGGCCCATATACATAACGTTTTATATTAGAATATAGATCATTTCATTGGTTTGGTTATTATAAGTTCCTTACAATACATACATTTAGCACTAGTGTTAAGTGTATAGTACAATACGATCTTTCAAACCAAAAAAGACCTATGTCGTAGGGCAGGTCCGGCAAGCGCGGCTCCTCACTAAGAGCTACAGAGCTGCATTTAGTTGTAGTTTTATGAATTTTTATTGAAAAAACTGCTATATATATTATAAAAATTTAAAAAATTAACAGCAGTGTTGCAGCTCTGGTTGAGGTAACGCCACTGGTAGATCGTATTATGTGTGGACGCCTTTGGAGATAAAATGTAATTTTCTAGCTACTTTATATAACTTAGTTATAGCGTAGATACCTTATTTATTTTTTATCTGTGTATTTATTGTTAACGAATATTTTAAAAGGCATATCTAACCTACTAATGTTAAGTCCTGTACAAAATTTTCATCCGTTTTACTTTTATAACAAATTGATATATATTTGAAATTAATAAAAACTTTTTGATTATAATCTTGTCCGATCTTATTTTTGACTTGAATCTCATTTTCGATCAAACGACGTGTTTAGATAATTTAATTAGTAATGAACTTTGTCCACCTCATTTAAAATTTGGATATCAATTAATGAGAATCAACGTCACTGAATATCCTAAAACTAGGCAACGCGTTTGCCTTTGATAAATGAAATTGAATGCAAGTGATCGCTTTAGAATAATCTTGCATAATATAAAATCTGAAATAGTAACTTTATTTTTTATGCTAGTAAAAATAAAAGAATAACATACATAATCGAATTATTTGAGTGTACAGTTATTAGAGGTTAATTAAAATTTACCTTTTCTTATAGGATCCCGCGCAACGTAAGGGTGTTATGCTAATACCTACGTAATTACAAAGAACAGAGTTAAAGGTTTGATTACAACGGAAGAATAACTTGGTCACGCATATTTATTTTTTTTGTAAACTGATTCAATAAAAGATAGATTATTAAGATAATTAAATACATATGAGTTATCGCAAGTTGCAATTCTTAATATTTAGTTCAAAATTGTACACACCCGGCAAGCTAAATATTAGGTACACATTTAGTTTCAGTTTTTATGATGCACCTCAAAATTGCTAGGTTTGAATATCAAATTACAGAAAATGAAAATGAAGAACTCTTTTTAAACAATCAATCCTAAATTTTAGGAAGCGATCCCTTGTTGGCAGGAAATTTATTAACATGCCAAATTTTGGTTTTCAATATAACAAAATAAAGCACAAGTTACTTACAGTTTGAGTCTTTTCAATACAGGTGAACGAGATGAATCCCCGAAGTTCTACGTGACAAAGAAGCGTCTCAGGTACCCATACTTTAGCCCCATATGGGAATATCTAAATTACGGCTTTTCCGGCGTTCGAGCATTAGAATTGCATAAAATTTGCGCTTGAAAAAGGGGTTGCTTTTCTTTTTAAAACATTACCGAATTTATATTAATTAAAAAGATCTGATTCAAATAGAAACTAGTCAAGAAGGACGCTTTGGTTTTTGTGATAAAACTGTCTGCAAATATTTTGTTAGTGAATTTTGAATGGTCTACCGCTAAATTTTGAAAATTTGGGAATACAGCTGTAATCTCCAGAATAATAATGAACTTCATGTGTTAACAAAGGAATGTAAAGAAAAACAGCTCGCAGCTCAAAATAATAAATGAAAAATTTACCTTATTAGATATAAGAATTATTCTTAAATTAAAAACCTATTTAAAATTTAAAATATTTTCAACGCCCTTAAATGGATTTTCATTAAATTTAGAATTTAGTTAATAAACGATACTTTTTTAAAATGAACCAATGTAATTAAAATGATAATTTACGTGAATTCTAATTTAAATTTATAAGAATTCTAAAATCATGAATAAAAATACAAAAATAATTAAAGATTCGGCTTGATAATGTGTTAATTGCACATAATTATATTACTAACGATTATTTATATGAGGGTGCTCGCAAAAGTTATTTATACGAAATCAAAATAGTTGTCAGATATACTTATATCATATACTTTTATGTGTATTACAATACGGGCGTGTGCCTAAAAATAAAAGACGTGATGTTTGAGAAATTTGCCATTTGCCATTTCACTAACTCAATTAGATGAGTTACGAGTACAATACCAGTTGAAAAATATATCGTGCATACAGTTTAGATAATTTTTTAAAACTGACTATCTTTGTTTACAAAACCAAATGACATGTTATCATTAAATTTGGCAATTTTCTTTATCTACATAAAAGTAATCACTGCGCCAAATTTATGTATTTAAGCGGCAGCTGAATTTTAATTTTTAGGTGGCAAAGTAAATTCATTGTTTGATATACGAGTATAACCGTTAATGTTAAACCTGTAAATGTTTCCCTTTCTCCAAGCTCTTACTATTTACGTTAGCAAATACATAAGTGCATTTATTTAAATTTAAAGTTGACGTTTATTGCAAAGATTATAAAATCGACAATATAATCAGGGATTTCGATATTATTAATGTTTAAAACAATACTAAATATCAATGGTAAAGTGTTACTATTTATATATGGTGCAATTAATATCTGATTATTTTAAGAATTTACGGTTACTTGTAGTATAAATAAATGTTTAGCAATTCAAATGAAATTTAAATCGCCAGGTGGATTAATGTATTTGACGTTAATTTACGTTTCTTTACTGTAACATGACGATCTGTCTATAAACATTGTATCTTGAACTACAAAAAATGAATATAAGGATTTTGATTTCGTATATATTTCTATAGAGTCTTTTATGTAGTTATTTAATTTATTTAACATAATCTCGCGCGATTTTTCTAAAATGAGTACTTTTGGAAGTGGTAAAAGACTATTCTTTTTATTGTCTTCTAATTTTTACACCGTTAATAGGCTGTGTTCGGTGTGTCTGTCTCGATTGTTGATTGCTACTAGCTAACCTAAATTCCATACACTTTATTTTAATTATTGGTAGTCAATTTTGTTTGCCGGTCTTGCCCTCAAGAAGTATGTTTATGTAAATATTCTTAAGTGAGATAGCCTCTTATTATGTTAACGTATATTTAACAACTCGATGTAATTTTTATTACTTTATATTGTTTGTCGGTCTTGACCTTACGAATAATTGTTTTTGTTTAATTATTCACAAGTTATGTGGCCCTTATTAATTTTATTGTCCACTTCAAGCAACGTAAGTTATTTGTAACTTGTTTCAATTATAGATGTTCTTAATTACGATCATTTTACCTACATTTATTTCATTGCACTCTATGTACCCATAGTTAAATTACTGCCAGCAAAATCGATGGTAATGGGTGAATACAGTTCATAGCCCACAAATCTTTTAAGATATAACAAAACGAAAGATGACAGATTTCGATTTCGATACCACCTTAGCAAGTGAGATGAGATAATAAAATTTTAAAAATAGTAGTGCGCCATCGAGCAGGAGAATAAGGTTTTCTTAGTCAAGAAGTTAATAAAAAAGCTGTGCGCTAGAAAGCACATATTTTATTCATCATCCAGTTTGATTATTTTGAGGTTACATGAGAAAAAATTAGGTGTTTTTTGTACCATCCTACTTTGTATCAATATAAAATGAGATGCAATGCAAAAAACGGAATGAATGTGACTAACTGTTTAAAATAAAATATTCTGTATCGAAAACAATGGCATTGTCACAAATATTTATAACCTAGGAGTGATTTACTCCATAATCGATATCAAAAACAGCACCAAAACTAACTAAGCTTTCATTTATGAAGATACTTTTCTGAAGCTCAAATTTTGAAAATTCGTTGCTGGAAGAAATCTTTAGAATTTAAATGCCCAAATAAATTTAAAATATAAAACATAAATTAAATTAATTTGATCCTTTAAGCGTTGTGGCGGTAAATTAACATTTCGATAACTCAACTGGCAAATTTCATATTGTTTTGATCAGATTTTTAGAAAAAAACTATATGATTAATTTGAGAGCAACATAGGAATCAGGACAACTTCAGTGAAAATTGGGTGCATTATTATCGAAAGATGTCCGTTTGAATTTAGATCTCCTGAGATCCCAAAAAGTTTATCGTTTATTTGCTATTTGATTACTATGATAACTTAGATAACAACTAAGAAAACTCGACGTCAAAAATGATGCTTCTTATTTTATAAAAACTTTGGCTAGAAATTAAAATAAAATGTGCGAGATAACAGACGCTTGCAATGAAATAAAACAAATTAAATAATACATAAAAATTAATATATTAATAAAACAAGAAATCACAAAAGGGAAATTAGAACACCATAATTAACATATACCAAGCAAAAATTAAAAATTTTAGTAATAATTTGGGATTTTCAAGTGGTAAAAACCTTGTTAATTAAGAGTCAGTGGAACCGAATTCTATCAAACGATAACGAAATTGGAATCAGTTGTGTAAAAATTCTCCTCCGCATCATTTTGACGTTCCAAAATGAAAATATCGCGCTGGAAAATGGAAATGTTCTTTCCTGAAGTTATTTTGAGGCTCAATAAGTTATAAAACTGAAAAATGAAAATATTGTCCCTTGAAATGGTTCCGAGGCATCCCGCTCCGATCAGTTGTCGCCTAGGAAAATGTGTGCGTTCTTGAAATACAGATACATAATCCATCCATCTTAGTAAGCGGAAATCTAAAAAATCGAATTTTAATATACATTTTGCGACAGCCGCACTAACGACGGTCTTTTGTATATAACAAAATTATTGGAAATAATTGAAATTTTATCCAACACTATGCCACGATAATTTAAGTGAATTAAAGAGTGTACAATACAAAATATACTGGAGTTCGTATTCAGCCTGCCGCTTTAAAGGTTAAACCGTGACGTGTTGATTAGATGAAGATATGGATAAGTTACCAATCAATCTCTGCGATAAATGTCCAAACTCTCTTGCAAAAAAGGTCGAATTTCGAGGCATGAAGTATTTTAGGACTCAAAGATCGTTTCACATAAGAAATTCTCTTGGCAATGCTTATCACATTTTTAAGTTGTTCTTGCAATTATTATATTATATTCATATTCATATCAGTATTAGTATTGTTATATATGCTGTTCGAAAAAAGTTAAGGATATCTGCTATAAGGCTATAAGACATAGTTGTATAAGCATGTTTAACTTCACCGATATACGAAAGTATCGGGAGGTTATTAAAATGAGTCAAAATTTCGCATATACCAATTACAACAAATTTTTACATTTTAAGGATCCCTGACCGCGTTCGTGTTAATTTTAACGTGACATCTATCGCCTCTGCTCGTATTTTCGTCTACGATAACACAAAAATGAAAGGATTGTCTGGGGTAGGGGTGGAACAAAAATTTTCAAGTTATTAATATGTATTTTTTGATTAGATCATGTGAAAGAATATAAGTGCATATAATTATAATTTTTTTATGGATCTACTTTTCTATATATAGTTTCGTTGACGATAATTGAAAAAATACTTAATGGATTGTTATTAAATTTGGAGATTACAATTTAAACAACCTTTTAGTGGTGACCGGTGGAAGGAATTGGTTGGAACAATTTTCGAAGATTACAATGTAAAAGAACGTATTTATGTATATTTTTTTAATTTTTGAATAGATAGATTCTCGCTAGAATGAGGATGAGCAATGAAACTTGATGACATTAATTCTGTTTTATTTCTTCTTTACTTCTTCACTTAAAAATTCTGCTGTACAACATCCCTTGAAATAATGTTAGATCTTTGTCCTAATTCGTTCTCATTATCAAGGCAAAAGAAACAATTGTAAGATGCTGTTTTTTGTTTAGTATTTTAATTTAAATAATTGCCAAAATTGTAATATTTACCTACATTTTGTAGGTAGAAATGCTTCCGGAGTTATTTAGTTACTTCCTGTTTTATAACAGCTTCAATTGATTTTAATTCAGTACTTTTGACAACGCCATGTGTAGTTTATTATTTTAAATAATTATTAAAATATATATTCAAAAGAAATTGTCAGTTTTATAAACGGTTGATTGCACATAATTTGAAATATAAAAATGATTTGCCGTCAACACAGTAAAATAAAATAAACCCATAACGGAAATTTATTTTAGTAAGGATATACCTGACAAACCACATTGAAAGAGCTAAAGTAAATAGTCAAATCAGAGATAAGTGCGGGCGCCACTAGCGTTTTGAAATTAACACTACGTTTTATTTTAAAGCTAGAAACTTAGAACAAGTATTGACTAAATATCGGGTAAAAATCGCTAAAGACAAAATAAAGTATTTTAACGACACCACTGGATTATATAATCTTATGCTACTATTCTAATATCGGTTGTTAGATAAAATTACTACCAGAGATCGTCGGTATATCTTATTGAATTATCTGAAATAACAAAATGGGTTTAGCCTGTCTATGCTATGAAATACAAAGGATTATATTTAAAATAAACAAATATAATAGGTCAATTCCGGTGTACAGGTGACAATCGCTTGTATAACTATTTCTGTTGATCTAAATTATTCGTGGGATTTCACTGGTTACAAATTATGCCTACATTAAACTAGGTATGGTTTCACGAAAAATAACAAAGTTTATTATATCATAGCAAAATATACAACAATATACAACACATTTGTGAAACGTTCGTTACAGAGATAAAGTCTCGGGTGGTTGCCTAAGGTCTGCAAACGTTTTTAATTCAGATCAAAGTGATTTTAATTTAGAACTCCATTCCGATTGAATGTTGCATTACAAAGATTCAAAACCAATTAATACATTTGTACAATCATTGTCACAGCTATACAATCCAACCCACAATTTTTGCTGATGATGAGTTAAGTGCATCGCTGTTTCTAGTTTTAAAGTAAAGCAAACATTTTAAAGCAAAGAATGTTTGTTTCCGCATCTAAAAGTAGAAAACTAACGAACGAACACCGATTTCAAAATGTATATTTGGTTAGAAGCACTACAAAATCTTTTTTGCTGCTGGATTCTTGGAGTGGCCAATGCCCTACGACTATACCGGAATTTAAATTAATTATCACGCCTAAAACTACAATGTATTTTCAACCCTTCCATGTTTATGGATCTCGTTTTTGGAAATGGTATTTGATTTAATCGTGGTATCGTATAGCTAAATGACCTCCATTTAAAAAAAAATATTATAAAAATGTAGTCATTAATGCACAATCAACCGCTTTAAAGTTAGTTTTAAATATGTTTGATACAAAAGTAGGCACCCTGTGTGTGCCAATTTCGATACACAGTATTGGAAACTTCGTTGTTATTAAAGATAGGAATAAGGTTAAATTAGGGTAGTTTTGGAAAATTTTGTAGTGAAAGCAGAAGTGGTTTTCATTTTATTTTATAATGTTTAGTTTTTGAAATATTTCAAAAACAGTAAAAATTTTCCAAAACAGGATAAAATGGAAACAAATTCTGTTTTCAGCATACAGTTTCTCAAAAATTTCCTAATTTAATTTTCTATCTTTAATAATAACAAAGTTGCCAATAGTGTGCATCGAATTTGAGTCATACGGTATACACCAATGGCCTGCACAGTTTTTTTATTCCGGTGGCATATGCATCTCTTAAAACCCATACCGATACGAATCTACAGTGTAGTGTATGAAGAGCACAAGCTGTAATTAGATGTGGATGGTGTAAGAAGCCCCTTTGTTTAAACCACTTCTTTGAACACTATCACTATTATAAAAATTACAATCCCTACCCTGTGCCTTGATAATTAGTTTTTATTATAAGCAAGGATATCTGTTTACATTATGAGCTTTTTTGGTCTTTTTTAGACAAGCAACTAGTACAACGGTTAACCATGTATAGCATAATAATAATAATATACTACAGGGCACATTTGCAGATATTTCCTCTGATCTATTTTACCTTCCCCATTAGCCTCACAGATACCACTATAAATAATTATTGCCATTGATATAAAGCGCAGTTTTGGTTTCCAAATTTCAGTTTTGTGATATTTAACGAATACGAGTTTTCATTCCAATTTTAGACCTGTTTTGGTGTTTAAGTATACAAAGTTCACAATAGACCTTTCCCATCAGAATATATAGATATAGTTGGATTTTTTTTATCTTTGCAGCTAGTCATAGATGTACAGTTAAAGCTTCGACATACTTAATAAACTTAACGTTAAATTTATATACATATGTTAGAAAGAGATACGAAATATAAAATTTGTGAGTAATTCCGAGAAGGGGATAAGTTGCATATCTTTGATTGCCATTAATATGTAACTTCACTTCTTTATTTATTAGATATGTCCTCTACTCTATACTATGGTCACCAAATACATACAGTCGCAAGTATATAGGATGATACTACCTTACTTCCGATTAGTTAATCATGTGAATTTAAGCTTGCTCCAACTAATTACAGAGTACGAAAATGTAGGTTATGTTCATGTTATAATTTTGGACAAGTCTAGTAGATTTTTATTGAACTAGTAGCAATTTGACTTTATTAAAGTAAACGCTCATTTGATTTATATTTTTTAATCTTAGTTCATACACATGTGAAGTGTGACGTCACTGCAAAGATAAAAAAATCCAACTATATATTTGTTAAATAGACGAATTTAGCGTACTTTATTATCATAAAACGTGTGGTTTACAAAAAAATAGTTATTTTGCACAATCCTTATATGTAGGGGTACAACTTACATCAAGAACATTTATCTAAGATCTTTTAACGTACTTTTCGAATCTGTAATCAGATTTTCAATTATAGGGTATTTTACTCCTAAATGTATGATAATACTCTTCAATTTGTACGCTACTGGGATGATATATATGAGGTTAATTTCTAAATTTCTCTAATTGAGATAACTTTTTAAGACAAGTATTTTTTTTACACATATTAAAATTTTTTTACATCGGCTAAGGCTCGAACTCAGGATCTTGTGCTTACATGACATACGATTTAACCAACTAAGCTATCGACGCTCACAGTCTGACAGCAGAAAATCTCCAATATGTATATAATGTCAAATTCAAGGCGTTAGATATTTTTAATAAACATTTTTATACAAGGTAATTGATGAGCC